>JARQWZ010005702.1:0-69955 GCA_033150135.1 Gobio occitaniae
TGATTTCGTATCTCACATGTGGAACCTTTTCTCATAATCGTTTTTCACAAGATGACTTCATATTTTGCATTTCAACATTTTTTGTAATAATTGCTACTTTTTTCTTGTAATTGTGACTACTATGACTGTTGCAATTGCGACTTTTTTGCAACTTATTTGTAAATGTTATTTAACACTTACCTTTTACCTTTACTTTTCAGTCTGGTTGGAAACAGGCTTCCATTCCTGTCAAAGCGATGTTTGTTGTTAATGTGCGTGTGTGTGCTCATCTCATTGTGTATTGTTCTTCAAAGGTGAAATCCGGGGCCAATGTTTTTGGTGTGTGGTCCCAATGGCTGTGGAAAGAGTTCACTTTTCCGGGTTCTTGGAGAGGTGAGCACTTCTGTGATACTGGAATTCTGTGCTAGTTCTTGGCTTTCTGTGGAAACTCTTCCATTTTGTCTGCTAAATGTTGGGTTGTCTGTTTCTCTCTAGTTGTGGCCACTGTTTGGTGGGAGTTTGACGAAACCAGAGAGGGGGGAAGCTCTTCTACGTCCCTCAGGTAAAACAAATCCCTCTTTTCCCATTGCGGAACATCTGAATGGTCCGCAACAGCTGAATAACTTCCCGTTTTTGTCTGCTTTCAGAGGCCTTACATGACCCTTGGCTCACTGAGGGATCAGGTGATCTACCCAGATACCCATGAGGACCAAAAGAAGAAAGGCATTTCTGACCAGGTACTGTAAACTTTTTACAATCTAAAATGCTGTAAAACTCTAACATGCAGATGAGTTTATAATGATCCATGTCTATCCATTTTCATTCCATCATCCTTTTTTTGTTGTGCCAGGTTCTGAAGGAATACCTGGATAATGTCCAGTTAGGACACATTTTGGAGAGAGAGGGATCATGGGACATGATTCAGGACTGGATGGATGTGCTCAGTGGAGGAGAGAAGCAGAGAATGGCGGTAAACAAAGACATTTTCAACAAAGTCTGACATACAATAAGGCAAAGTGACCTTGCAGCAGTCAACGGAACAATACTGATATTGTATGTTGACTTTGTCGTCTCATTAACATCCTGTTTTTTAACCACTGCACAAGAAGTTGTGTTAAAGGCCAGATCTTTTACAATACTATTACACGAGCACCCTTAGACTGAGTACATGTCGGAAATTAGCGTAGTTATGAGGTAACGAATTTGAGATTCTGTACTCCAATGACTCAGGAAATTTCTATTTAATCAATTTGATTGAGTCTGTTGTTTTTACATGGTTACGGCAGTCAAGTGGGAGAAATCAGAGTTTTTATAACATGTCTAAAGAGTTTTCAACTTGTAATTTTCCAATGCGTAGCCCCGCCCACACAAATCTAGTTGGTCCAAAGTATCGCTCCTCATGTACACTAAATTAATAGATTATGTCAATTAGATTTGTATATTTATAAATGAGAATTTAGAGATGTGTTAAGGTTTATAAAATGATGGGTTTTCCTTAGATGGCCAGGCTTTTCTACCATAAGCCCCAGTTTGCCATCCTGGATGAGTGCACCAGTGCCGTGAGCGTAGACGTGGAGGATTACATCTACAGTCACTGCAGAAAGGTACCTGACATCACATCACATCAGCGCTGAAGAGATTTCTCCATCCTAAAGAAATTTCCCCTTTATATTTCAGTACATTTTGCTGAAATTTCCCTGCATGTGTGCTTTTTAATTGGCAGGTTGGCATCACCCTGTTCACAGTCTCACACAGAAAGTCCCTGTGGAAGCATCATGAGGTAAGATCTGTTCTGCTTCCCCATGATCAATATTTATTGACGTTCACCGTACGTATGCTTAAAGAGGTACTTTACTGTTTACTTTCACTGGCGAAATGTGCTTTCAGCACAACTCGGCTGTCTATGCAGTAGATAGGTGATTTTTTTTGTTAAGTTGGTGCTTTCTGACTAGAGAAAACCAATTACAAGGGCTGTTTTTTTCCTTTTTGCCAAAATAGTTAGGAAAAGAGTCCAAGGCCACTCCCAGAGTCAAATAGTGCCTTTTTTGAGTAGGAAATACTTCTTAGCAAACTTTTATGCTGCCTTCACATGCTATAGAAAAGTCTCACCAGGTTTATTTTGCCTATTAATTGTGAAAATCGTATTAAAGCCATAATGATATTTAGCGTCCCATTAATTGACAACCATATAAACATTCACCACGTCAGCTTATAGTAGTTTATTAGATTAGATTAGATTAGATTCAACTTTATTGTTATTACACAAGTACAAGTACAAGGCAACGAAATGCAGTTTAGGTCTAACCAGAAGTGCAATAGCAGCAAGTGCAGGATATACAATGGTTGCATAAGTGCAGGACATGGAAATATACTGAATATATATAAATATGTATAAATAGAGAGATGGTTATTACTATAAACAGAACTGAATTTACAGGTGAGTATGTACAGTGAATTAATATACAGATGGCTATTACTATAAACAGAATTTACAGGTGAATATGTACTATGAATATAATATACAGATGGCTAGTACTTTAAACAGAATTTTTTACAGTTAGAGGTATACAATAATATGTTAGGCAAGATGAGGAATATAGCAGTGGATTAAGGTAGTGCAATAAATTATGGACAGAGCTATCCGAAAAAAAGTGTAAAAGTGCAGTGGAAGTGATTGCATATTACAGTTAGAAGTACGGTGCAAAATGCAAATGTAAACATTGGTACTATAAATACAGTCGGCAGTGCAAATGAGCATAATCCAGTTAAGATATGGTAGTGCAGAATGCATAAGTAAACAGTTGTTACTGTAATAAACAGTCGGTAGTGCAAATAACAAAGTGAAGGTGGATGTGAGGTAGGAGAGTTATCAGTTTATGAGGGAAGTGGATCAACGGGGGTTTGAGTTCAATAAAGAGACAGCTCTGGGGAAAAAACTGTTCTTTATTCTGCTGGTCCTGGTCTGGTGGATCCTGAAACGCCTGCCGGAGGGCAGGAGAGAAAACAGTCTGTGGGCTGGGTGAGAGGAGTCCTTGAGGATGCTGCGAGCTCGATGCAGACAGCGTTTCCTCTGGATGTGCTCGATGGCAGGTAGTGGAGTTCCTGTGATGCGCTGGGCAGTTTTCACCACCCGCTGCAGTGCCTTGCGCTCCGCAACAGAGCAGCTCCCATACCACACTGCCACACAGTTGGTCAGGATGCTTTCTATTGCGCAGCGATAGAAGTTCACCAGGATAGCCGAAGAGAGCTGATTCTTCCTCAGTGTCCTCAGGAAGAAGAGGCGCTGGTGAGCCTTCTTGACCATGCTGGAGGTGTTGGTCGTCCACGACATGTCCGCCGAGATGTGGATCCCCAGGAACTTGAAACTGGACACACGCTCAACAGCCATTCCATTGATGTGGATGGTGTCGTGTGTGCCTCTTGACTCCTTCCTGAAGTCCACGATGAGCTCCTTCGTTTTGGTGGTGTTGAGGAGCAGGTTATTATCAGCGCACCATGTGGCCAGGTGCTGGATCTCCTCCCTGTAGGCAGTCTCATCGTTGTTGCTGATGAGCCCAATCACCGTAGTGTCGTCCGCAAACTTGACGATGGAATTAGATCCATACCCAGGCTTGCAGTCGGAGGTAAAGAGGGAGTAGAGAAACGGACTTAGCACACAGCCCTGTGGTACGCCAGTGTTGAGTGTGATGGATGTGGAGCAGGTGGATCCTGATCGAACATTCTGGGGTCTGTCAGTTAGGAAGTCCAAAATCCAGTTACACATTGAAGTGTTGATGCCCAGGTCTCCAAGTTTGGCTATTAACTTGGTTGGGATGACAGTGTTGAATGCTGAGCTGAAGTCAACAAACAGCATGCGTGCGTAAGTGTTCTTATGGTCCAGGTGAGTGAGCACAGAGTGGAGTGCCATGGAAACGGCATCCTCTGTGCTCCTATTGCTGCGGTAGGCAAACTGGTGTGAGTCCAATGTGGATGGTAGAGAGTCTTTTAGGTGTTCCAGGACCAGCCGCTCAAAGCACTTCATGACGATGGGTGTGAGTGCTACAGGGCGGTAGTCATTAGGGCACCTCGGGCTAGAGTGTTTCGGCACTGGCACAATGGAAGTGCGTTTAAAGCATGTTGGTACAGCTGCTTGGTCAAGAGACTGGTTGAAAATGTCCGTAAAAACCCCAGCGAGCTGCTCCGCACATGCCCTGAGAACACGACCAGGGATGTTGTCTGGTCCAGCAGCCTTGTGTGCGCTGATCCGGCTCAGTGCCTTGCAGACATCTGTGGAGGAGAGTGTGATTGGTGGGTGGTCAGCTGAGGGTTTGAGCTTGGTGGCAGTTTCTCTGTTGTCTCTTTCAAAACGAGCATAAAAGTAATTTAGCTCGTTCAGGAAGTTGACATCAGTGGCTGCGGGGGTGGAGTGGGTGGGTTTGTAGTCACTGATGGCCTGAATGCCCTGCCACATGCGTCGAGGGTCAGAGTTGAAAAAGTGGCCCTCTATCTTTAGCTTGTAGCAGTGCTTGGCCTTTTTGATGCCCCTCTTCAGGTTTGCTCTGGATGTACTGTAGGCTTGTGCATCTCCTGATCTGAAGGCAGTATTGCGTGACTTCAGCAGGAGTCGAACTTCCCTGTTCATCCAAGGCTTCTGATTTGGGTATGTGGTGATCTGTTTCTGGGTTGTAACACTGTCAATGGTGGTATTGATATGATCCAATACAGAAGAAGTGTATGAGTCAATGTCCGTGTGAGCGCCACTGGTGGCTTGAGAAGCAAACATGCTCCAGTCTGTGTTTAGAAACCTTTCCTGGAGTGTGGAGTCTGCCCCCGCAGGCCACACCTTGATGGTCTTTACTGATGGCTTCACACGGTTGATGAGGGGTGAATATTTGGGGGCTGAGGAACAAAGAGAGGTGGTCTGACTGTCCCAGGTGGGGGAGGGGTGTTGCAACATAAGCTCCAGCAATGTTTGTGTAAACATGATCTAAGGTTTTGTTTCCTCTGGTGTGGCAGGAAACATGCTGGTGAAACTTGGGTAGCACTGACTTTAAGTTTGTGTGATTAAAGTCACCTGCAACAATAAACGCAGCTTCCGGGTGATCAGTCTGTTGTTTACTGATGGCTGCGTGAAGTTCTTTCATAGCAAGCTTGGCATCAGCATCCGGAGGAATATAGGCTGCAGTGATAATTGTGGAAGTGAACTCCCGCGGTAGATAAAATGGTCTACATTTAACCATGAGAAACTCAAGGTTAGCTGAACAATGACTCCCAACAATAGCAGAGTTTGTGCACCAAGCTTTGTTAATGTAAATGCACAATCCACCACCTCTGGTCTTACCGGAGCCATCTAATGTTCTATCCGCCCGGAGTGTGTGGCGTCCCGCTAGCTCAATAGCGGTGTCCGGTATTCCGCTGTTTAACCAGGTTTCCGTGAAGATGAGGACGTTACAGTTCAAAAGTTTCTTACTGTGTGTGATGCTGAGTCGAATCTCCTCCATTTTGTTCACTAGCGATCGTACATTGGCAAGGAAAATGCTGGGTAAAGAGAGCCGGTAAGGAGTTAGCCTTAGCTTAGCTCTTAGTCCTCCACGCTTACCCCGCCTTTGTTTACGATCACAGCGCCGCCTGCGAGCACTTCCGCCCGGCCGGGCAGAGCGCATCGCCTCGGGCGTCCTAGCGATCTCAGGAAGGAGTTGAAGATTGTCCATAAAGCTGTCGGAAATTCGCAAACCAATATCCAAAAGCTCACAGCGGGTGTACGTTGTAAAGGCACAACTGTTCTGTACGAACAGACCCGAGATGAACAAGAAAAATACCGCAAAATTGCAGAATCTGGAGAGAACCTGAGCCTCGCGATCTACTCGCGCCGCCATCTTGGTATAAACAGTCTTGGTATTATAGTCAGCTTGCTGACAATTCTGGTATTTTGGTCACTTACAAGCATTTTTCACTGTGTATAATACATACAGTATGCTTCAAAGGATTATTCATATATGTAAATATGCACTTCTTTAACAAAGACAGTGACGTAGCGGTTGTGGAAAAAACTAATGAAGAATGGCATGTTTTTAAATTTTGTGTGTGACCCGCCCATCTCGGTAAATACATGGTAAATGCGACTTGAGAGGGTGTTCATGTCCAATTTTTTTAACTAGCAAAAACATATTTACGATAATTCCTAATCCTAATAAACCTACTCTTACAATAACTTTTGTTAATAACCCTCCGCCAATCCGACTGTCTGTGGGCAGGGATACAAAAATGCGCAAGTATAATCTAGTTTTCGCGAAAGCCCTGGATTTTACATCATCCGACAGACTTTTGCTGACAAATAAATATGGATTTCTCGTAAACACCGTTCATTTTCATATACTACAGAGATTGGAACAATACAAAGCGGGTTGAAAATCACAGAGCTTAAGGCCCGTTCACACCAAGAACGATAACTATAAAGATAACTATATTAGCGTTCACACCAGTGGACAATATCTGTTTATTCTAAGCGTGTGCTTGTCTATTGCTTTAAATGTTTTTCTGTCGCCGTCCTTGATGTGATTGGGTCGTTACATTAAGCACAAATTGTCCTTTTTTCTTTACAGTACTACCTCCATATGGATGGCAGAGGAAACTATGAATTCAAACTCATCACCGCTGAAACTGTGGAGTTTGGCTCTTAAAGACGAGCGACAGCACTATACTATCAGCGGCCCTAGCTAGGGGCCCTAACCATTCACTTCTTAAGGAGTCGCCTGACAACCTAATCTAGGAGTTCGTTTTTAATCATCAATAACCTTTATGGGATGAAAATGTGTTTAGAAATGTATTAACACTACTTTTGTCCTGAATGATTGTATATAATTTTGTAATTTAAGCAGTCCAATTGATAGGACATCCGTTAAGTATGCGTGGGAATGTAGAATGTATACCATGGAAATACGTCTTGTGTCTGAGCTCTAAATTGTTTAATACATGAAATGTGTCTGTATGGGGTCACACAAATCAATGCCACTGGACTGAACTGAGCGTTTAATGGGTTAGAAGCACGATAGTGAACTATTATTGCCTTTTTCTCATCAGCTAAAAAGTGGCCTTAGTGCTCACTGCAGCATGGTTGGGCGGTTTGTGTGTGCGCGAGTTGCTTTTTGGTGCACTTTACCTGGTACGGTGATTTGAGAAATCATGAATCCTCGTAAAGTACAACTGTTCGATGAGAGGTTGCCTATGCACTTGTTTACTCCAGCTTTGATGGCATTTCTTGATGCGAAAGGAATCTTTCTCCGCCGAACGGTTGTTGTATGTAAGAACTGTAAGAAACGTCATTGTCGTAGCACTTCACGCATCAAGCAAATGAACCACTTTGCTGTATGTTTTCATTAAAAAAAGATTGATACTACGAAGTCTGTAACTTTCTTGTCTTGAAGAAACGGTTGTAGATTGTGTTGATGATTACGAGAGAGAGTGTCAATTCAGTTGGACTGGTTTATTGCACATTATGGTTACTTTAGGAAATCTTTGAAAAGATGAATGTTGACATTTAACACACATCAAATGTAAGTGAAAGGTCATTTAGATTAGACGGTGCTTTGACCTTTCACCCTCCACATGACGATGTATTTTTACATATCGTCACCTGTTCTTGGCCAAAGGTGGTAAAAGTACTATTAAGAAATGGTGCCGTTTGATATTTTAAACTACAGTCCATCTCATTTTAAAGTTGGCATTATGTTTTTAGTACTGTGGTATTACCATCACTTTACTATGGTACCGCATGGAAGACTGCATAGTAGTGTAGGCTGTGTGTGACTTGCTATTCTGTGTATGATTAATGATTTATGAAATCTGCTGGATAGCTTCCACTGTAAACCATAGACTGTAAACTCTAACCAGAGCCACACAAAACACACATCTGCTTGATATGATATAAAAGGTTGGTATATGGATCACTAAACAGAATTTCTATCACTACACAATAATTCTGTTACTAAAGATCAACTGAGGTTAGCACAACATTTTATTTCATAGAGAATATTTTTTGAAAAATATTTTAAAAAATGAGTGAGTGAAATATTTCATATTTAAAATTACAATTAAAATAAGAAAATAAAAGGTAAAAAAGTATGATTTATTTATAATATTGTATAATAATTTATTATTGAGCTCTCTTGTTTGTAACTGTAAATAATTATTATAAATATTTATGAATTATAAACATACTGATTAAAACTTCCAATTATTATTAACTGTGTGTGTGTGTGTGTAAACTGTTATGTGTCAGTGCAGTAATATTGTAAATATTTAATATTTAATATATAATTGGCATGATTAATGAAAAATATATTTTGATATGATTACTATTTCATTTATAATAATACTTATAGTAGTAATTATTATTATTAAACACTTGTTTTGTTGCAACTGAAAATTATATTAAATTATTATAAACAATAATATAATACATATAAATAATATATAAAAAAAAGTATATATATATATATATATATATATATATATATATATATATATATATATATATATATATATATATATATATATATATATATATATATATATATATATATATATACAGTATATATATAAAATACATATAATATATAATACAAATAAATATAAAAATACTATACAGTTGTTTAGTTACAAATAGTATTTTTTATTTCTAATTGTGCACTTTTGATAGCTGATCATGTTATAAAAATTATAAATTATATTACAATTATAGATTAACAATTCTTATAAAATTATTCTTATTACCAGCAACAATTAATATGTTATTAGTAGTTGTACTAGTATTGTTATTGTATTTCTAAGCCCTTTTTTTCGGATAGCTGATAATAACATGCATTTGTTTACAGTGTAAACTGGTGAACATTGGCCTCTCATCATGTGCTTCACTCATTCTGAGCTCAATACAGGAAGCTTGTCATAAACCACATCTTGTTTCCTTTGTAGGTGCAGAGAATAGAATGTTAAGCTGTCAGTGTCTGTGTGACACTCAAACCCGTAACTTCACTTTTACACCGTGACAGTTTCCAGCATCAGATCAGCCATCTGAAGGCATGAAATGGAGTGGTTGGCCTTCCTTCTTATCTCCTGCCTTCAGGCATTCAGCCCACCATGTCAGGCCAATGAACAAGGTAGAGTATTTCTCATGTATTTTCTTCATATATGAATACAAACTTTCAAATGACAGGAAGTGTCATCGTACCTGGCCACATGATAGAGCAGAAAAACCGGCTCGGTAAGAATTTCCCATGTGTTATGAGTCTGTTATTTCTCTTCAGCTTTTCTAAGGTTTGTTGGGATTGGAGATTGGGGCGGACTTCCTTTATACCCCTACTACACTCCACATGAGTATGACACAGCGACTGAACTGGGCAGAATTGCGGAGAGCTCAGGTCTGGATTTTGTCCTCAGTCTCGGAGATCACTTCTACTTCAGTGGAGTCAGAGACGTAGATGACACTCGCTTTAAGGTGATCACCAAGTTTCTTCTCCTACATTTCTTTCTTAAAGTCACCATTAGATGGAGGTTCTTCCCTATTGTGATGTATTTTCGAGTGAAAATGTAAGGCAGGATTTGATTTTGTCCATCGGGAATTGATTGGATGGTTGTGGTTTGCTATTGGTCGATCTCATGCGAGTGACAGGAGGCCCTTGTGCCAGTAAACACAACAGTAGAGATGATTTCATGGTGACTTTAAGTGCTTGGGAAATAATCTCAAGCCATTTGAGGCATCCACCATGTAAAATATGTTTCCTCAGGTTGACATGTACAACAGGCAGTGTAGCTTCAAGGTTTGTTAAAGTAGGATCAGACAGGTTGAAGAGCAGACGGTGGGACCATGTCCAGGGTACTTTAGCGCAATGAACTGTCTTTACACCATCAGGACATGTGATATAGTTTGTGTGAAAGACAGACAGGTCCCTCTAGTGGTAGAGGAACAAAACACAGTCAAGCTTTATATAGAAATAATAGTTTTACCACAAGTAAAACGGGATGGCTCCTCATAACCATATTTAGATAGATGTAACTATAGTAATGTTATTAGTAGCCTAATCACATTTCAATTTAATGAAATAAAAATATTTTTAAAAAGTAGCATTGTACAGTGAGGTTTCAGATAATGTCAGTGCTTTGATATATTCTGTACTGAATGATACCATGGTGTTTTCTTTTATGGTATTTCATATGGTTTACTTGTTGCATTTGTAGTAAAACCAAAGTAAGCACAAGTAAATCTGGATGGCTCCTCATCATCATATTTGCATCAGTGTAAATACAGTAATTGTTATTAGAAGCCTCAACAAATTTAGAAACTATAAAATAAAGTAATAAAAGTACCATGGTACAGTGAGGTTCCAGATGGTAGTACCATGGTGCTTTGATATATTCTCTACCATGGTACTGAATGACACCATATGCACAAACCATCTCTTACAAAAAATAAACATTACTCAAATCTACTTAAATAGCATAATGTACTTGTCTTTTATGAATAACATTATTTCATTTTTATATTATTAATTAATAATTATTGAATTATTAATAATTACTTTTATTTATTTACAATATATATTTTATAATATATATTTTATATTTTTTACAATATATATATATATTGCCAAAATATACGCCATTCTTAATCCTTAGGGTTTAATATGGAGTTGGCCCACCCTTTTCAGCTATAACATCTTCACCGGACCGGACTCTGTGCAGGCCAGTCAAGTTCCTCCACACCAAACTCGCTCATCCATGTCTTTATGGACCTTGCTTTGTGCACTGGAGCGCAGTCATGTTGGAATAATAGGAAGGGGCCATCCCCAAACTGTTCCCACAAAGTTGGGAGCATGAAATTGTCCAAAATGTTTCTTTCACTGGAACTACGGGCCAAGCCCAACCCCTGAAAAACAACCCACACCATAATCCCCCCTCCACCAAACTTTACACTTGGCACAATGCAGTCAGGCAAGTACCGTTCTCCTGGCAACCACCAAACCCAGACTCGTTCATCAGATTGCCAGACAGAGAAGCGTGATCCGTCACTCCAGAGAACACGTCTCCACTGCTCTAGAGTCCAGTGGCGGCGTGCTTTACACCACTGCATCCGACGCTTGGATGCAGCTGCTTGGCCATGGAAACCCATTCCATGAAGCTCTCTACACACTGTTCTTGAGTTAATCTGAAGGCCACACAAAGTTTGGAGGTCTGTAGCTATTGACTCTTCAGAACAACTGCAGAGCGACCCATTCTTTCACAAATGTTTGTAGAAGCGTCTGCATGCCTAGGTGCTTGATTTTATATACCTGTGGCCATGGAAGTGATTGCAACATACAAATTCAATGATTTGGAAGGGTTTCCCAATACTTTTGGCAATATAGTGTATAAATAATTGGCTTAAATCCACTTTTAATGGAGAAAATACTAACGTGTCTAAAATATACAGTGAGGAAAATAAGTATTTGAACACCCTGCTATTTTGCAAGTTCTCCCACTTAGAAATCATGGAGGGGTCTGAAATTGTCATTGTAGGTGCATGTCCACTGTGAGAGACATAATCCAATAAAAAAAAAAAATCCAGAAATCACAATGTATTATTTTTTTAACTATTTATTTGTATGATACAGCTGCAAATAAGTATTTGAACACCTGAGAAAATCAATGTTAATATTTGGTACACTAGCCTTTGTTTGCAATTACAGAGGTCAAACGTTTCCTGTAGTTTTTCTCCAGGTTTGCACACACTGCAGGAGGGATTTTGGCCCACTCCTCCACACAGATCTTCTCTAGATCAGTCAGGTTTGTGGCCTGTCGCTGAGAAACACGGAGTTTGAGCTCCCTCCAAAGATTCTCTATTGGGTTTAGGTCTGGAGACTGGCTAGGCCACGCCAGAACCTTGATATGCTTCTTACAGAGCCACTCCTTGGTTATCCTGGCTGTGTTTTTCGGGTCATTGTCATGTTGGAAGACCCAGCCTCGACCCATCTTCAATGCTCTGAGGGAAGGAGGTTGTTCCCCAAAATCTCGCAATACATGGCCCCGGTCATCCTCTCCTTAATACAGTGTGGTCGCCCTGTCCCATGTGCAGAAAAACACCCCCAAAGCATGATGCTACCACCCCCATGCTTCACAGTAGGGATGGTGTTCTTGGGATGGTACTCATCATTCTTCTTCCTCCAAACACGTTTAGTGGAATTATGACCAAAAAGTTCTATTTTGGTCTCATCTGACCACATGACTTTCTCCCATGACTCCTCTGGATCATCCAAATGGCCATTGAAAACTTAAGACGGGCCTGGACATGTGCTGGTTTAAGCAGGGGAACCTTCTGTGCCATGCATGATTTCAAACCATGACGTCTTAGTGTATTACCAACAGTAACCTTGGAAACGGTGGTCCCAGCTCTTTTCAGGTCATTGACCAGCTCCTCCCGTGTAGTTCTGGGCTGATTTCTCAACTTTCTTAGGATCATTGAGACCCCACGAGGTGAGATTTTGCATGGAGCCCCAGTCCGAGGGAGATTGACAGTCATGTTTAGCTTCTTCATTTTCTAATGATAGCTCCAACCGTGGACCTTTTTTCACCAAGCTGCTTGGCAATTTCCCCTTAGCCCTTTCCAGCCTTGTGGAGGTGTACAATTTTGTCTCTAGTGTCTTTGGACAGCTCTTTTGTCTTGGCCATGTTAGTAGTTGGATTCTTACTGATTGTATGGGGTGGACAGGTGTCTTTATGCAGCTAACGACATCAAACAGGTGCATCTAATTTAGGATAATAAATGGAGTGGAGGTGGACATTTTAAAGCCAGACTAACAGGTCTTTGAGGGTCAGAATTCTAGCTGATAGACAGGTGT
The DNA here is from genome assembly GCA_033150135.1 of Gobio occitaniae. Lineage (NCBI taxonomy): Eukaryota > Metazoa > Chordata > Actinopteri > Cypriniformes > Gobionidae > Gobio > Gobio occitaniae. The sequence continues at coordinate 12,828 of JARQWZ010005702.1, forward strand.
TCAAATACTTATTTTCCTCACTGTATAAATATGCACAGTATATATAAATTATTTCTGAAGGATCATGTGACACTGAAGACTGGGGTAAAGATGCTGAAAATTCAGCTTTGCATCGTAAAAATAAATTATGTTTTAAAGTACATTAAAATAGAAATCTATTATTTTAATCTGTAATAATATTTCACAATATTATACTGTTTTTTTCTGTATTTCTGTATATATTATATATACACATGTACACACACATTTTTTTAAAAATGATATTCTACTGAAGCTCTAATCAATTCTTCAGACTACCTATGAGAGTGTGTTCTCTCATCCCGCGTTGAAGGCCGTGCCATGGTACCTGGTAGCAGGAAATCACGATCACCGTGGAAACGTGTCAGCCCAGATTGCCTACTCAAACAGATCTGAAAGATGGTGAGTCAGAGGTCAAAGGTCAACGTCTGTGCAATAAAGAATGTAAACATGAGCATTCATGACCACAGAGGGCTGCTGTTAATGTTTGGCAGGATCTACCCCGACCTCTATTATGAGCTGAACTTCAAGGTTCCCCGCAGCAACACGTCCATCACGGTTCTGATGATCGACACAGTGGTTTTGTGTGGCAACACCTATGACGGGCTTGACCCTGTAGGCCCGGAGGACTACGGTGCTGCTAACCAACAGCTGAAGTGGATCAGCCAGAAACTTCAAAATAGCAGGTGAGATATTAGTACAACATAGTTAGTTAACAGCCAAAAGCAAACTCTTGCAAAAGCTGCCCAATATCTAATATATGTAGATGAACAAACACTGAAATCCAATGTGTTTAACTTTTTACTGAGCAAATATTAGTCCTGTAACAGGAATTTTAGGGTGTGTTTTAAAGGGCCTGACCTGCCACACTCATTCCACTCCTCCATTGTCACATTCCTTCACTTATTCTCTCTCACTTTTAATTTCACCGCCTCAGATCCACCCTCGCATTCTCTTGAATCCCAGATAGGACATGGAAAAACACTCCTGGCATTCCTTACTAAAAATATGACCAACTCAACAATTAATTCTGTCATTGTCAACATAAATGCTGTTATGTTTTGTGTGGAACACAAAGAAGAAACGTTTAACCCTATAAAGCCTACATCATATTTGATACATGCATTTGTAAGGCCTCTAAATTATCAATACTATCAAAATGTAAAAACCTGTTGTACACAATATTCTATATGCTTTCTGTCATCTGATAGTGATAGATAGGTTTTTTTTAGTAAGTATTTTAGTACTTTAGTAAAACATCATGGTACATGTCTTTTTGCTGTGAAATATTTAACGATTTTTATAAGTAAACATAACTGAAATTTAGAAGAGATGGTGGTCTAGTGGGTTAAACCACTGAACTAATATGCAGAAGGTTGTTGGTTCAATCCCAGCAGTTGCCACCATCACTGTGTCCTTGCTTTAGGGGGATTGCCACTATACTTTGATTGCCCAAAGTGCACAGTAAATCGCTTTGGATAAAAGTGTCTGCCAAATGCATCAATGCCAAATGTCAAAATATTGTTATTAATGAACATTTACTGGACTGAAGCAACTTACTCTAGGTTTACTTGATTAACCATACGTCATTTTTTTTAAGAAAGATCATGCTAAAATGTCAGCATCAAATATACTAGAGTTGAATATTCATATATAATGAATATTCATTAGTAAATATCTCAATCTTCATTGCATTGCATTTTATATTTTGCCCCCACAATAAAAACTACAGAGCTTTGATAATAAAATTAAGCAGTTAAATATCATCTTACTAAGACATATTATTGGGAGATATAGAGTGACAACTGATATTATATAATATATAATATTATCTGCATTTTTTGTAAATGTATGTATGTGTGTGTATATAATTAATTTATACTACTTTGTTATTTGCTGTGAATATATATTAAAAAAAATTAATGTTAAAATAATTGCTTCCGATTACTTTTGATTCCGACTTTTAAATCTGAACCAAAATGTGTAAACACTGAGGAAATATTATATGCGAATGCTTTTTTGTTCTCTCGCAAATGTTTTGCGTTCCCCTGAGATATTTTGCACTCGCCTGCAAAAATGTTAAGTTATTTGGGAGCTAACGCAAAGTTTCTTGGGGGAATGCAAAAGATTTGAAATATATGTTTTCCTCCATCATAACTGTATTATACTGCTATGATAATCTTATCGATTTTCATTACAAGCTATCATAATTTCTTTTTGGACATATAAATAACATCTATACTACATATTTTTGCTCAGTTTGGGCCTCTAAATAAAATGGAATAATTTTGATACTCTCAATATCATACTATAGGTATATGGGCCACAAAATGCTAATGTATCAAATATGATACAAAACATAAAAACAATTATGCAAGCTTTTTTAGATTTTCTTTTATTTTTGTATAAAGGTATGTTCCATAAAAAAAAAAAAAACTAGATTTTTCTGACGATTATTCCATTTTTCAGGCTTTACATGGTTAAAAAATGTTCCATTCAATGACAGTTTATAGTACTAATAAAAGTACATCATACAATTTTGCTGCTATAGTTCAAGTCACGTTCATGTTTCTTTATTTAAATGAATAACAGTTTTATGAATTGAAAACAAAATTCTTACAAGTGAATACTTGATATCATGATCTTGAAAAAGGACGAAAGGTTAAGCGCCTGAGAGGATTGTGTTTAATGTACAAACTGTTAGCAGCCAGATAAAACTAAAGACAAGTCGCATATGTCATCACATGTGCAGGGGAAAATACTGTAAAAATTCCACTGAGAATTAAAGCAGCCTGCGCATGCAAACACTCACAGGTGTTTTCCACATCAGAAGTGAAACGAAGTTGATATTCATCAAGTACTTTTATAATAAATGCGTCTTTTGGTTTGTATCCCTAGGTCAGATTTTGTCATTGTGGCCGGTCATTATCCAGTCTGGTCCATTGGTCATCATGGTCCGACCAAGTGCCTGGTATCAAAACTCAGGCCCCTCCTGAAGAAGTACAGTGTCTCCTTATATCTGTGTGGGCATGACCACAGTCTGCAGGTCGGTATCTTGAACATCACATTATCGTGTGAAAGTAAATCAAGCCATTTTTTTCATAAAACATTGTATTAAAGGCACAATATGTAAGATTTTTTGTATTAAAATATCCAAAAACCACTAGAACCATGTTACTGAATATATTTTGTTGACTTGTGTACATTATCCAAAATGTTTCCAAGAATCTTTAAATCCAGAAAAATAAGCTATTTTAACCACGTCCGTGCGTCGCCTATCAATGACATTTATTTTGTAGAAACCATGGAAACACAACTGTTTGGATACATTCATCGACAGAAAACTAATCATTGTTATACAGCTAAACACATTTAGTCTTAATGTTTAAATCTCGTTTTCTTGATTTACCGCGAGTACCATGTTTTACCGCGAGTACCATGTTTTACCGCGAGTACCATGTTTTACCATGCCTAATATTGATCTAGCTTACTGCAGTGTGTAACAAGTGTCTCATAGTAGCCGCCGAGTGTACGCATAGAGTAGCATTATAACATAACTTTCAACACACTCAAATGTATCTAATATGATAAAACAGCACTGTGTTACCCCACATACACATGAGCGGAAGAGCTCGTTTGCGGCATAATAAAAGCTCAGTGAAATCAAGGCGTCATCAAGCAACGCCTTTGTTTTGAATAAGCGTCCTCTAGCGGCGAAAAATTACATATTGTGGCTTTAAGCAAATGTATTATGACTTCTATGGGTGCTAAAGTGCTTTGCATTATGACTGTTACTGTATTGATCAGCTTTAAGCAATGGAACTATAAATATGATGTGAAAAGGATTTATTTTTCACCAGTTTATCAGAGAAGACGATGGAAGTTCGTACGTTGTCAGCGGAACTGGAATTCAAGAGGAAATTGACACTGACCACAAGAACAGCTTCCCATCGTCTTGGCAACTGTTCTCCAACATGGTCAATCGGACGACAGGAGCATTCGTGTACTTTGAGGTCAATACAACTGAGATGTTGATAAGTTACATCCAGCCAGACGGAAAGTGTGTGTACCAGACATCCGTCTCTAAGCGCAAAGTCCAACTTTGACGTCATTGTAGCATTTGTAGTCTGCTTTTAATAAACACAGCAGTCACTTTGGCAAAAGTTCTTTCTAATTGCACTACTTCTGTTGTAATTTAGTTTTAACCGTTTTTTAACGGAAGGTAAATTCTTTGCAATGAACAAAATAAAACATTTATACTACATAAAAAAGTGATTTGTTGAAATGATTGCAAAAATACAGTCTAATTTGTGCAAAATCATATTTTATCTGAGTTGCGAATGTAAGTTTGCAGTCTGTATTGTATGTTATGCAGAAGTCCGGTTACCAGGTCTTGGCAAGAGACTTTTTAATGAGTTGTCCTATCAGGTTGGAATACAATGAGACCAATGTTCCCTGATTCACTAGCAAAGACTCTTATGAGCCAATTCTGTTTGGTGAATCAAGAACTTTTCAGCACAACCAGAGTAGTCTGATTAATGACTCTTATGAACTGTTTGCTCTTTTAATAGTTAACTTTTAAGATGAGGTTCCGGTTTGAATCAGTCTGATGAATCCTTCACTGAAGTGAATCGATCTGAAGCTGTGACTGAATCAACTCCTGACTCGCTTAGTGAAATGTTTCTGAAAAGTTATTTTCTGTAACACTTTTTATTGTAAAGTGCTACAGAAAATAATAAGTGAAATAATGTCTTAAATTAACATGTGAGAAAATGAGATGCGCATCAGATCTGCGGTATGTGCGGCAGGTCTTAAAGTGACAGCAGCCTAATAAACCAGTTAATGTGATTCTATCATTAATGTTAATCAAAGGTAACAGAGAAAAAATGTTGCTTTAATAAGGATTCATCTACATTGAATTTATAATTTATGCAGTTAAAGTGTTTGATAACTTTATTCAAATTCTGTATATTGATTATACACCGATCAGGCATACCATTATGACAGGTGAAGTGAATAACACTGATCATCTCTTCATCACGGCACCTGTTAGTGGGTGGGATATATTAGGCAGCAAGTGAACATTTTGTTCACAGGAAAAATGGGCAAGCGTAAGGATTTGATCGAGTTTGACAAGGCTCAAATTGTGATGGCTAGACGACTGGGTCGTCCCGGTCTGCAGTGGTCAGTATCTATCAAAAGTGGTCATAGGAAGGAACAGCGGTGACCCGGCGACAGGATCATGGGCGGCCAAGGCTCATTGATGCACAGGTGTTGACTTGGATCTCAATCCAATCGAGCATCTGTTGGATGTGCTGAACAAACAAGTCCGAACTATGGAGGTCCCACCTTGCAACATACAGGACTCAAATGATCTGCTGCTAACATATTGGTGCCAGATACCACAGCACACCTTCAGGGGTCTAGTGGAGTCTCGACAGGTCAGGGCTGTTTGGCAGCAAAAGGGGGACCAACACAATATTGGGTCATAATGTTACGGCTGATCAGTGTATATGAAGGTCACAAAATGGGTTTATGTGAAGACTGTTTTAAGTTCACTTACTTTTTTAAAGCATAATACATATTGAAATTGATATAGCTTTCAATTATACTGTAATGTTGAATGTCTATCATTAATGTTTAAAAAAATGTTTTCAGTAGCATTATTAGTATCAGTGATACTGGCCTTCATTCATAAAAATATACTGTCTTTAAGTTGTTTCTATTTTAATTTGAAGAGTAATTGTGAAATTATAACAATCTAAAAATATGAAAAACTCAATGTTTTTTTAAAATCCGATTAATTACAGAAAAAATTTGCAATTAATTTGTTAATTTTTTTAATCGATTGACAGCAATAATATATATACATATTCAATAAATGTGTATATTACATTTAAATGTATACATATATATTTTAAATAATAAATAAAACATTAAAATAAATAAGACATCAATAATAATAATTCTTATATACAGTCAAACCAAAAATTATTCAGACACCAGATATAATATTTTACTAGCGGGTGCAGGACTCTATAGTTCATTTATGTAAGTGAAGATAGCAAAATAAGTAAACTGTGACATATTATACCCAAATATTCTTCATACAGTGGACTACCAGTAACATTTATAAAAATTTAGGACCAAAATTATTCAGACACTTTGACCTGAAATGTTTTTTCTTTGCTAATGTGACCTTTTACAGACTGAACAAAATGAAGCATTGACTGGTCATTGGTTGACCTAAATGGGTATTATCCAATTGTGCACTTAAATGTAACAGCTGACAGCTGATTGGTTGATCCATTACATACCTTTCTATCAAAGTTATCTGACATTATCAAGAGGAATTTGTTCTGACACAGTTTAACTCTATTTTATTACCATTTTTAAAACTATAGAGAATAATATAGTGATAATATGAGAAAATGTTGAAGGTGTCTGAATACATTTTGGTTTGACTGTATATATATATATATATATATATATATATATATATATATATATATATATATATATATATATATATATATATATATATATATATATTATATTCTTTAAATGTAAAACAACTTGGACCTGTAAGTATTTGGCAGTTGAGTCACATTTAACGTAACTCTATTAACTTACAATTGGGGGCGCCATTGAGTTATTTAACTAATTGTTAAGTGTTCAACATCTTTATATCTAAGTTTGATCTTTCTAACTGAATATACAAATAAGGGATAATATATAACATGTTCTTTTAAGTTAGAAAATATAAAGGCAAAGATCTGTATGCTGATTAGTCCACATGTGCATTCTTGTATATGTATTTATTTGTGTATGTGTATTTTTAAGTCCACATCAGTACCATTCCCACTTGATTCACAGGTCTGCAGTATAATAATAACGTTTGTGTCCCAAAATGGCAACAATACACCGGATTTAACAATGTTTTTTTGATTAATGGTTATCCATGTACAGTTGCAATGTGATAAAACTTAAATTAGAAGAGCATTTCACTATTACAACACAAAAAAACTAATATAGTTTACAGTATTAGCTAAAAAAAATAAATTACCGTTTAATTTCATAAAATATGATTTTGATTCTCCCAAGTGCATACACAAAAAACCATACAGTATTTCCATTGGTTAGCAAATAGATAAAATTAGGTAGCGCTTATAAAAATATTTACACAGTACACTTCAGACTAGAGAACCCACCACCTGACAGTTTAAAGGTCTTGTCTTGCTAAATTATATGTCTAACATATCTACATTTTCGGGGTTTCACAGAAACACAATTTTTTTTTATAGAGGAACGGTACGCCATCCTCCATCAATAAGGGAGAGTCCAGTTTAGACGTACCAAAAAGGGCATCCGCACTCCTCACACACCGTTCAATGGTAATCCCTCTTTTTCTGTGTTTTTCGCTCGCTTTCTTCGTCTGCAGCACATCACGATGACAATAATGATTGTTGTTATCGCCAAAATGATGATAAGAATGGCTCCTACGATGACTCCCATGCTGTACTCTGCAAAAACATTGCATCATCGTCATTATGGTCACACAAACTCTTGATTCAATGATGAGTTCGATTGGATACCACAGGAATTTTTGCAGCTGTATTGGTCCCTTGACGCTGATATGATTCATTGGCAACTATCACAATCCGCCCAACAGACACGTTTCTTATCAATTATGAGTTGCATTAAAATGTCTCAGCGCTGTGAATAACGCAGTCCATATAATCCTCTGATATGATACTATATCAGCTATCCCACACTTCATAAATGGATGCGTTTCAGCGAGAGTCCAGATCAGGGGAGTGAGTCTATTTTGGGAAAATGATTCACTCCCTATCAAAATTCCTAACGTTTGCTTTTCCTGGGATTGTTGTGCTGAAAATCCCTGACAGACCAAGTCTTGTTGTTTAAATAGTGAAAGCGTTACCTTCAAAAACAGATGGGGGTTCTTCCGGAGAGCATTGGATGTGGCTGAGCTCCCCGTGTTGTTTGCCCGGAGCGCGGGATGGTAGGAAGGCCTGGACGTTAAAACAGTAACTCACTCCTCGGTCCAATTCCGTCATCTCAATGATGCTGCTTTTAAAGGTCTTCTCTCTCTGAAGAGGCCAACACATAAAATGACGTATAATATGTATACTGTATCATACAGGTAACACTTTATTTTACAGTGGACACCTTAAAATAAAGTGTAATAAGGTCCCATTACTTAATGCATTAAGTATTTATTCATCTTTGTTAACGTTAGTTAATAAGATCATTGTTACTTCATGTTAACTCATAGAACTAATGATAACAAATTAAAAAGATAAGGTGAGGTAAAATCCTTTTTTTTAATGTTTTTTGAAATAAGTCACCAAGCCTGCATTTATTTGATAAAAAGATAAACAGTAATACTGAAATATTAATATTATTTAAAATATTCTTTTTCTGTTTCTGTAATTTATTCATTGATGTAAAGCTGAATTATCAGCACGATTAGTCCAGTCTTTAGGTTCACATGATCCGTCATTTATTATTATCAAGTTATTAAGTTGTGGAAGTTATATTTTTTGTGGAAACCATGATACATTTTTTTTCCCAGGATTCTTTGATGAACAAAAAGTACAAAAGGACATTTATTCAAATAGAAATCTTTTGTAACATTTTATAAATGTCTTTAATGTTACTTTTGATCAATTTAATTAATCTTTATATAAAAAGTATCTATTTATTTTTAAAAACATTACTTTTGAATGGTTGTATAGATTATTGCTATATTTACAGTATATATCGTAATAACTATAGTATATTGTGCCCTATGATATCATGGTGAGTAAAATTATTATTTTAATAAGGATTATTATTGATAATATGTTTAATAATTTTTAGTAAAAATAAAAATGGATAAATATATGGGGTTTTTTTTTGTGTGTGGAAAATCTGGAATCTAAATATTGAGAAAATCGCCATTAAAGTTGTCCAAATGAAGTTCTTAGCCATGCATATTACTAATAATAATACATTTTTGATGTATTAATGGTAGAAAATTTACAAAATATCTTCATGAAACATGATCTTTCCTAATGATTTTAGGCATAAAAGAAAAATCGCTAATTTAGACCTATACAATGTATTGTTGGCTATTGCCACAAATATACCCGTGCGACTTATGACTGCTTATGTGGTCCAGGGTCACATTTATGAAAGAAAAAGCTTTTAGTCTCTACCTGAAGAAAATGTGGATGGTTCCTTTTAATTTAATATCTAATGATTTAATAAGTGCAAGGTGCTAAAGAGACTGTGTTTATCATTTAGTTCACATGGCATAAGTCAGGCTCATGAGAAAGAACGACGAAAAAATTATAGTTTACAGACAACACTAACCTTTCCTGTGCTCTTGGCTTTCCGGTAGATAACCTTATAAAGCAGTTCATCCCCAAACACATCCCGAATATTCATTCTATTTTTAAGATCATCGAAGAGAGCTGTTGGGATATCTGTAACATTCAGCGTCGTCTTCCTTTTGTCTTTGCTTACTTCGATTTTAAACTCTGGTCTGCCAATGACAGCTAAAAGAGAATCAAAGCAGAAGATTTTTATAATGCTTCATGATTATCATATCATTAAACAGAGTGTGAAGTTGGTTGTCAAGAATACTGACTGTCATAATAAGGGGAGAATTTCTCCGAGCTGACATGAGGGAACTCAACCAAATCCGAGGAGACGCCCCGCATGGGTTCAGACAGGACGTCTGCGCTGTAATGACCCTTCAGGTTTTTTAACTCTGCAGTCAGGTCGCATTCAATTCCCATCGTCTTGATACAGTTCGGTGTCCGTTGTTTGTCCTGGCCCAATCTATAATCATGTACACAGACATTTATAAAGACAACTTTTGGAAATAATAAATTGCATTAGAATCAGTGATGGGTTGGTGCCTGCTGTAACAAGTCATGGGTGTGGAACTATGCTAGAGTTGCCAAATCTACACCTGTGAGAGCCTATTAGTTCATAAAGGTTTCTACGGGTTACACATTAATAAAAGAGTATCTAAAATTGAAATTGTAAGATAAATAGCTGCCTTAAAATGTGGTTCCAAACTTACAACCTGCAGAGTTAAATCCAATGGACTTTTTCGACCACTTTTAGTTAAATTACTGATTAAATTACTTAAGTACAAATGACAGAAATAATTTTGATGGTAATAAATTTCTTTTATTGCCCATACACCATAAGCTTTTATCGGTTTATGGCCATGCTGAGATTACACAGTGAGAAACCTTTTGAAATAATCAATGAATAAACACTTGATTGGTCAGAATCAATATGATCTAAGTAATAGTAGATAACTGCAATGCCACTAACACTATTGTGTTAAAATAATGCATATTATATGCTACATATAAAGCTCTATATATGTGCATTTCACTTTTATATTAAACTTAGGGAGACTGTAAAAGATTTAGACCATTTTCATGTTCAGACCATATCTTTTGATGTGATGTAATGAATTAAATGTACCCGGTTTTGCTCATTCTAGCACATTTTTGATAGCTATAATAGCTAGTATTGAGCTGACTACTAACTGTAGCCTATAGTAACAACAAAAACAAGTGACTATAAATGACTTACTCTGAAAATTCAACCGTGTAGGAATAATTCGTTGGTTCTGGTCCCCATGTTAACATAGATTTGAAATTGTTAGAGGACCAGACTACTCTCTGTGCTTTTGGAAAGGTGTCTATAAACAGAGCAAAGCAAATGAATCAATACGATTGTTTTGAATAACACATTATTTGAAATAAAATGACAGAAATGGTATAGCGGAATAACACGCATTCAATCATCGTCACAGGTAGGAGACTCACCTGAGGCGCGAGCCTTCGTGAAAAATGAAACCAGTACCAGCACAAGCATGCGAAATTTCATTTGCCGGTTACTTTCCATGTTGTCCCAAGGCGACAATACTAATCCAACTGCAGTATGAAGACCAAATATAATTCCTTTAACCAGGTAGGATAAAAAAATAAGATAATGTATCCTCCTCCCAAGTGGTTTATAAAGTCCTCCTGGATTTGTGTGAGAGCGCAAGTAAACCAGTCAGATTCCAGTTGTGATGCGAGCGAGACTAATTAAGCCCCGCCCTCTATAACAAGTGGGTCTGTATACTTAGACATTTGACCATTTATGGATATCCGCTTTGACATACTTGCCTATTACACAAAATGACCAAAGAGCTTTAGCGTTTAAATAACGCACGTTTAAAAGGAAATGCATATATTACTGATTAATTTTTTAATTATTTTATTTATACATTTACTTAATGTATTAGTTTTTTTTGTTAATTACCTATTGACCCCAACAGAGAAATAATTTAATAAATTAATAATTATTCACTGATATTGATTAGACTAAACTAAATGCATATTAATATTGTTATTTTTATCCTGACTCATATTGTGCATAAATCATATTTATAGTGACCGGAAAGCTGGGGCTAGTTGTCACACTTGATACTCCAGTGATTTTTTTTTCTTCTTAATTTTTTCAGATGTGGTTTATTTTTGAAAGTCAATTTCTATATAGACACATATATCAAAGTCTTGGCTATAAAAATAATAAACAAACAAACAAATAAATAAATATTGAATATTTCTATGGATTTCATTAAACAAGTTAATCTTTTGAAATGATCAGTGTATCATCGGATTTGTTTAGTCACTCCCACAGTGCAAAAAAAATTATGAACAAATCTCAGAAAGTCTCAAAAATCTCAAAGGTGCAAAAAGTCAACTTATGTAACATCCTTATATCTCATGATTTAATTTTTTATTGCATAATTTATACATACGAGCTTAGTTTTCTCTCTTAAAATGAACAAATATAACAACAACAAAAAAGAAGACATAAATATCATAGATTTTCAAAATATGAAATTATAAAAGAAGAAAGATACAATAATAAGGTTAAATAGAGTTAAATTCAGCAAAGAAAAGGAGGAAAACGTAAAGAATAAAAAAAATAACCTCTTTTAGGACGAAGGTGTTTGTCACATGTGTAAGGCTAAAAATAAGAACTCAAGTCAACCCAATTAATTTACTGGTTATACTATACAATCATAAAATAAATAGGCAGCTGTTTCTTCAACAAAACGACAAAATGAGCAAGTTTCATCAATATCAAATATTTAGAAACTTTATGAAGGATTTTATAATGAATTTCCTTTCAACAATCAATTAGATCTGAGAGATCTGAATTAGATCAAATAAACAGTTATGGAATTTTTGCATTTGAATTACAAATGTGATTTGAACAATGTAATTTGAAAGGATGAGACACAAACATGATGTAATCATGCATTATGTCACATAAAAAGGCTTTCAACTCATTATGGGCATAAACCCCTCCGATGACCACCATGACAGCACAAGACATTACTCATGACATGCCCACGATTTATATTTCGGGAAGTATGACTCCAATTCTGTCCCAGTTTCAAGCGGTAGCCTATGTGACGCTGGCACCTCTTGAGCACTGAATGCCAGCAGGGGTCTTTTGCCCATTCAGATCCTTATGCTAATGAGCAGCTGGTACCTCACTCTCGCATGTGGCTTTGCATGTTAAAACGCTCACTGGACTTCAGCGCTTCCAGAGAAACTCACCCAAAACCACAGACAAGATTAGACTGGAACATGCAGGTTTTCCTGTAAGCCTAGTCATACTTTGCTGTTTGAGAACTTTTTGAACTCAATTAATTAATTTAAACAATAAAGTCATAAATTAACATCTTTGAGATGAGTGGCGGATGTTTTGTATGTTTTTAGTGGGTTACAGGCCTAAGTCTATAAGGTACCTCATTCAATATAATTAGGCTATATGAATCTTTGGTCACACTTTATTTCGATGGTCCACCTTAGACATTCTATAAGAAACTTTGCAACTGCATGTAAGCTAACTCTCATATATTGGTAGACTGTAGTTTAAAGTTAGGTGTTAAGGTTAGGGTTAGTAGAATTGTACCTGCAAAGTTAATCAGTAGAATCGTCCATTGAAGAAAAGTGTTAGCAGATATTAAGCAGAGAATGAGAGTTAGTTTACATGTTGCAAAGTTATAGTTAGTAGAATGTCTAAAGACCATCAAAAATAGTGTTTTTTTCCTCTACCATTCTATTTACTACGATATTAAAATGATCAATATAAATTTAAGATTTTAATTAGTTTCATATTTAAAGTCCCCCTGTGGTGAAAAAGTTTTTCATGTTGTTTATATGTCCATGTGGTGTTTTTAATATGCTTTATGACAAACCATGTGCAAATTCATAAGTCAACACTTCAAAACTGCAGTGAACCAAAGACTTGAAAATGCTCAAAAATGCTTGGTTTGAAATCGCTGGTGTTTCTGACGTGACCGTTTCTTGTAACCAATCGCATCAACATGCTGGCGGGCTTTAGCATATCATTAAAGGTTCAGTGCGTAGTATTTATGAGGATCTATTGACAGAAATGCAATATAATATACATAACTATGTTTTCAGTGGTGTATAAAGACATTACATAATGTGCTGTTATGTTTTTATTACCTTAGAATGAGCCATTTCTATCTCCATACACCGCGGGTCGCCTTAAAGGGTTAGTTCACCCAAAAAATGAAAATTCTGTCATTAATGACTTACCCTCATGTCGTTCGACACCCGTAAGACCTCCGTTCATCTTCAGAACACAAATTAAGATATTTTAGTTGAAATCCGATGGCTCAGAAAGGCCTCCATTGGCACAATGCACTTTACACTCTCAAGACTAAAGACGTTGTTGCAAAGTCCATCTCACTACAGTGGTTCTACAATAACTTTATGAAGCAACGAGAATAGTTTTTGTGCGCAAAAAAAACCTAAATAACGACTTCTATAGTGATGACCGATTTCAAAACACAGCATCATGAAGAGTTATGAATCAGTGAGTCGATTCAGCGGTTTGGATCGCCAAAGTCACGTGATTTCAGCAGTTTGGCGGTTTGACACGCGATCCGTAACATGATTCAACTCACTGATTCATAACGCTTCGAAGCTTCATGATGCAGTATTTTGAAATCGGTCATCACTATATGATTTAAGTCGTTATTTAGGGTCTTTAGTACCTTTTATGGGTCTTGAGAGTGTAAAGTGCATTGTGCCAATGGAGGCCTTTCTGAGCCATCGGATTTCAACTAAAATATCTTCATTTCTGTTCCGAAGATGAACGGAGGTCTTACGGGTGTCGAACGACATGAGGGTAAGTAACTAACCCTTTAAGGCCCTTTCACACCGGACACGTCACGAAAAAGCGAAGCGGAAAAAACAATATTTTGTGTGCGAATAGTTCGGCATCAAAAACATTCACATCAGCCTCGACACAAATTTGCGACGTTTGTGACGTTTCAGAGCTCCAACATTCCAAAACATTTGCGGCGACAGCTGGGAAAACACGAACACTTCATTATTCAGTGAAGACAAGCTTTTCACTTTATTTAAAAGACGGAAAAGAAGGCTTTGGGTGCACCCAGTCTTAAAGAACAGAGAGTCTGAAGGGGAGTATGCTAATCTTGTACAAGAGCTAAAACTTTATCATGGCCGGTTCCGCACTTACTTTCAAATGTCCGTGGGACAATTTGAGGAGCTCCTCCAGAGACAGTAACGTTAACACACATTCACTTTCCATAGTCACGGACACAATTAGGTTTAGAAACAAATCTACGAGTTTTAACTCAAAAGGTTATGTTATCGTTGTCTGTAGCCGACAGTGGGCAAACACAGCTCAATCTGTACCGCTGTAAACACAACTACAGTTGTAATCTCTTGAGAAATGCGATACCTGGCGAACGCTAATGTTGATTAAATAGCTAATGACATCAACTGGACGTTTCGTGACCTTTGTTTCCTTGTATGTGATTAGTTTAAGCCTTTTCTGTCGCTGCAAGAGTTTTAAAAAATCAACATCGAAACGAAAAAAATAAACAGTTTTTTCGCTGCAGCATATTCGCGTTCGGTGTGGAAGCACTCATTACACAAACAGCTGATCAAAAAAATAAAACCATCGCGCGAATTATTCACGCGTCAAAATCGCGTCCAGTGTGAAAGGACCTTTACAGTGAAATCGCCATTTTGCACCGTCATGTTTCTAGAATAGCCCTAAACGGACAAACTTCTCGACAGAGTGCTAGTCACTCACTGCTCTTTCTGACGACAAAATTGTTGTCCTGTGTCGGCCCCCGTAGCTTCTATGTGCTCTGAAAGTGAGCGGAAATGCAATTTACAACCTCACTGCTAGATGCCGCTAAAAACTTTTGACTATACTGCTCTGAAGCAGTCGACGGAGTCTCAAGAGAAGCCATGTTGACCTGGTATATTTTTCTGTTGATATGAAAAATCTGGTACATTTAACAATATATCAGGTGAATTGTGTAAATGATGTAGGCTATATTACGATGTTATGATGAACTATGTCTTTCTCCACTGACATTATAAATTGTTCAAAGCGTTTCTAAGGATACTGACTGATACTGAAGGCAGACTGAGATGGCAAACGGGAACATGGTTTGTGTAACATTAGCAACACATTATTAGCTGTTTAATAACATAGTCAAGCAAAAGGATAATCATATTAATTACCATTATGTGTCCGACGTTGTAAAGAGCGCCAATGTGCAGGGTTTACCTCAGTAAGCTGGCCTGTATTTCTAAGCTTGGGCGAGTGAGTGGAGGCGGGGCTAATTTGCATAATCACGAATCCGCGTTTAGCCTACTAAATGAAGCAAGGGTGTAGAGTTAAAGCACGAATACATTTTTTTCACAGGATTTTTTTTGTTGAATATGTCATTTTGGTGATTATTTTATCAGTCCACATACTTTTTTTGCCCTCATAATCTTTAATTAAAATGTTATTAAAATAATAATTCCCCTCCCTCTTGCAGCAGCATCTCTTCTCTTCTCCGATGATGTGTTTACTGGTGTGAGGGTGGGACAACCTGTCACTCACACGAGATCGACCTATAGCAAACCACAACCATCCAATCAATTCCAGACGTACAAAATCAAGTCCCGCTCCGGCTCAACATTATTTCTCATTCCAGAGGCCATTTCGCTTGGGTATACTGTACGTCAAAATACGGAAGAAAAGCTCTGTTTCATACAGACATTAAAGGGTTAGTTCACCCAAAAATGAAAATTCTGTCATTAATTACTTACCTTCATGTCGTTCGACACCCGTAAGACCTCCGTTCATCTTCGGAACAGAAATGAAGATATTTTAGTTGAAATCTGATGGCTCTGAAAGGCCTCCATTGGCACAATGGCACTTTACACTCTCAAGACCCTTAAAAGGTACTAAAGACGTCGTTACTAAGTCCATCTCACTACAGTGGTTCTAAAATAACTTTATGAATCGGCGATAATAGTTTTTGTGCGCAAAAAACCCCTAAATAACGACTTATATAGTGATGACGATTTCAAATTAAGGCATCATGAAGCTTCGAAGCGTTATGAATCAGTGAGTCGAATCAGCGGTTTGAATCGCCAAATTTCAGCAGTTTGGCGGTTTGACACGCGATCCGAATCATCATTCGGCTCACTGATTCATAACGCTTCGAAGCTTCATGATGCCTTGTTTTGAAATCGTCATCACTATGTAAGTGGTTATTTAGGCACAAAAACTATTGTCGCCGATTCATAAAGTTATTTTAGAACCACTGTAGTGAGATGGACTTTGTTACGACGTCTTTAGTACCTTTTAAGGGTCTTGAGAGTGAACCGTGCATTGTGCCAATGGAGGCCTTTCAGAGCCATCAGATTTCAACTAAAATATCTTCATTTCTGTTCCGAAGATGAACGGAGGTCTTACGGGTGTCGAACGACATGAGGGTAAGTAATTAATGACAGCATTTTCATTTTTGGGTGAACTTACCCAAATTTAAAATATTTAAAGTAATTTGATTATTTATGTAATGGGAAATAGAACATATATAGTTGACTGCTTCAAATATCCAGAGATAAAACTAATGAGTCATGATGCTCTTGTGACCCAGTGGCTGTGTTTGAGCAGCAGTTGAAATACAACAACCCTCACTGAACATGAATATATGAGTATAAATGGCATTCCTGCTGCTCAACCAGTTAAGCTTGGCGCAAACAATGGCAAGGTCAAGAGTTCGAATCCCAGGGAATGCATGTACTGATAGATTTACTATTAATGTGATGTAAGTTGCTTAAAAACTAAACAGAAAATAGAAATATGATTATCACACCTGTGTTTCTGTGTGAATGAAATCATAATCCATTTTTGATCTACAATAGAGCGGATCCTCTGCAGTGACTCCTCCCTCCCGATCATTACGTTCATGGGGGTTTTCTGACCTCTCTGATTACCCAGATCTCAGATGCTTTTGGAGAAACCTGTGAGAGGATGTGGGATTTGTCTGAAACAATAGACAGAGTATGTTTGGCTGAACTCATTTACACACTGTAAAAAAACCCACATACCACTTAAGAAAACATTCAAGCCTTAATACTGTAAAAAAAAATAGCTTTAGGAAAACATTAATAAAGAAACATTAACAAAAAAAACTGCTTTAGTTTGACCTTTGAGGAAGTGACATACGGTATTAACCTTTCTGCAAGTATTTCCTTTTTACAGGCTGCTACATAAAACAGTGGACTACTGGACAAAAGGACTATGAATTAAGGATCACTAATTTTAAAAACTTTAATTATTTGCTTTTAAAATAAAATACTAAAACACAATTAATATGATTAGTAAAGTGAATTTAGGCATCAAAATATAATGTACAGAATGAAAAATAAATATATATATATAAGATGTCTCAACTTTATTAAATTAATACCTTTCTAAACATTAACTCTTAGAGCGCATTAGAAGGTCGCATCTTGATGTGAAATTAGAGAGAATGAGCACTAATTAAATATTAAATATTGACTATTAAATATCGCCCTTCCCTAATTATCTAATATATATATATATATATATATTCCCATCTTGAAGGTCACAATGAATCTTCGTATGAAAAAGAACAGTGCAAAACATTTATCAAAAAATGATCCCTGTGTCATGGGAAAATAACAGCATAAAGGTTTGGAACAACTTGATTTCGTGAACGACAGCATGAGTAAATGATGACTGCATATTTCGATTTTTGGATAAATTATTCCTTCCTAACAAAAGTCATGCTGGAAAATTAGGTCAACTTACTGCATAACCAAATTGTTCCTGTTCCAGAATGTTCCTGCATTTCCATTGCATTTTTGCGCACCGAATTGGAAACAACATCCTAATTTAAGGATCAATAAATTATGCATCAATGGAAAGTCCCTTGGGCCAATGACAGATGTGTTATTACTTTCATAATTCCGGGACAACGTTTTTGTGTGTGTTGGCTTGTACCTTCATCCTTTTCTCAGGTTCATACATATAATAGTTTAGTGTTTTACATATTTTAAGAGTGAAGCAAAACTTCTCAGAATCTCAGAACACAACATGAACATAATTTTTTCATGACTTATTATAATTTCTTTGCTAATAGTTCAGGTGGACTCTCGAGGGCTTGTGAGGTCATTTTGGGTCTACACTCATGAAATCTGTTTTCTTGACACATATTGCTGTGAGTTTAACCCCTCTGTTTTGACAGATGGTCTCCAGGCTACACTCAATTTACCCCAAGACGTTGGTACACTTCATTTACGTGTGTCATTCTGAATCAGACTTCCTTGCCATCCTGATAAGGGCATACTGAAGACAACCTGAAACGTTATTATCGACTTTTGACAGGCTTTTACAGTAACAAGTAGCAAAAAAACTCCTGATAACCTTAAACACCGGACGCCTACACAGCCAATGAATAATAAATTCCATATTGATGGAACGTATCGAGTCCGAACCATAAACGCACTTCCAGAAATTCCACATCAGCTGAAGGTTCACACGGCATGTCTTGTATAATCACTCGCACCATTATAGCAGGTCTGGAAGCAACTTCCTGTTTCACTCTAGGTCTCATCTGTCAACTCTTTGTGCTGTTATTCCAAATAGAGCCTGCAGTTCCTGTGACAAAAAGCAAGAGCCGCATTTTTCTCACAATTATGTTAATTGTGATCGGTGCACAAGTGAACAGACATTATTCACTCGTTTCAAAGCTGCAGCTCAGACAGTCAAACAGCGGACAGCAGCTCTTTTCTTATCTTCAGGCTCAGAACACATGTTAGATAAGAAGTGAAAAGTTGATTTACATTCTTTCTACTATCAGATGAAGGTGTTCCAAACGCAAACCAAAGTTAAAGAATAATCCCTCAGTAGTGACCTAAGAAGTGGACTTCACTGGGCGTTCTTGACCAAAATTTTTACATAGGGAGGGAGTAAATCATATTAATGTTGAAAACAGTATTTGTTGCTTAACATTTTTGTGGACACTGTGATGCATTTTTTCAGGATTTTTTGATGAATAGGAAATAAAAAAAAACAGCATTTATTTGAAATATAAATCTTTTGTAACATTATAAATGTCTTTACAGTCACTCTTGATCAATTTAATGTGTCTTTGTCCTTTCAACGGTTGGGCTTGGCCTCTTAGTTCCAATGAAAGGAACTCTTAATGCTTCAGCATACCAAGCCATTTTGGACAATTTCATGCTCCCAACTTTGTGGGAACAGTTTGGGGACGACCCCTTCCTGTTCCAACAGGACTGTGCACCAGTGCACAAAGCAAGGTTCATAAATGAGCGAGTTTGGTGTGGAGGAACTTGACTGGCCTGCACAGAGTCCTGACCTCAACCCGATAGAACACCTTTGGCATGAATTAGAGCAGAGACTGCAAGCCAGGGCTTCGCGTCCAACATCACCTGACCTCACAAATGCGCTTCTAGAAGAATGGTAAAAAATTCCCATAAACACACTCCTAAACCTTGTGGAAAGCCTTCCCAGAAGAGCTGAAGCTGTTATAGCTGCAAAAGGTGGGACAACACCAAATTAAACCCTACGGATTAAGAATGGGATGTCATTAAAGTTCATGTGCATGTAAAGACAGGAGTCCTAAAACTTTTGGCAATATAGTGTATTATTACAAATATATTTTATTATGTATATAAGATTTTTTATAAATAAAAAATAAATTTTCTGTTTCAAGTGTTGCTCGGTAAGAAAGTCTTTCTCATGTGGTTGAGATAAAAAGCCCAAATGGTTTGCATAACTTCTAGATTATTTATTCAGAAAAAGCTTGGTTTAAAATGAATAAACACAAACTTGTATTCAAACATTTTAAATAGCAGTAGCTCTTTAAAGTTAGTGGAGGAAACTTAGCAAACGTACAAGGCGTATAAGAGAACTAAGCATATCACAAAAGCAAGAATGCGGTCCTGCCATTATCATTCTTGGCAGGCTGGCATGATCTTACTGGCATGTCTTTGAAATCAGAACAAAACCAACATTAGCAAGAAAGATATTTAGTTTCGCTTGATTCTGTGCCCTGTTCTCACAGTAGCTGATGAGTAACTAAAATGCCTTAGTTATAAATGTTGATTTATTAGATCATTCATTGCATGCAACATTGCTTGGTTATTATTGCTAGGCCCATCCATGCAAAATTCTGTGAAATTCTGTGGAATGGATTTAAACATGGTCAAACAATGAATCTTTGGGTGAATAAATGTTACCAATACTGGGGGGAAATGATGGTGTTTACAACTTCAAGAGATGTTCATTGACCATTGTATAATCTGACATTTACATCCAGGGCCTAAAATTGGGTTGGCGAGTTCGCCAGTTGGCCAGTAAAATTTTTTAAATTCTAACAATGCAATGTTGCGATAACATGAACAAATGCTCTGTACAGTTGACGGGTCAGTGCAGCATTATCACAAAAGCCTTTCCAATGTAAATGTTTAAGTGCTAGAACACGCAAAAGGAATTTGTTACACTGCATTCGCACGGGGCGTCGACGTCAACGCTTCTCATTTACTTTGAATGGGTGACGTAATGCGTTGCCGAACTGAACTGTGGGTTCCGTTGTTGCGTCACGTCATTGGCGTTGCTCGTGACAGAAGTTGAAAAGTTTTCGACTTTTCAAGCGCCAACGCAGGCTTCAGCCAATCATATCGCCTATGCCTCTGGTTCCCAACCACGTTCCTGGAGGCCCACCAACAGTGCACATTTTGCATGTCTCCTTTGTCTGACACACCCACATCAGGTTTTGGAGTCACTACTAATGAGCTGATGACCTGAATCAGGTGTGTTTGATTGAGGAGACATGCAAAATTTGCACTGTTGGTGGGCCTCCAGGAATGTGGTTGGGAACCATTGGCCTATATGCAAATACCTTAGCGCAGACACTAGCCAATTGTGTTCATGCAACACCGAAAAAGTAATATGATTGGAGCTCCGTCAAGCGTTGACGCCGATGCCCGTGTGGATTCATTGTTAGGCTACTCATGCGCTATGTGGGAAGTTTAAACATCCAAAGCACACCCTGAAAGCCATGTATCAGACCGCACGCAAAGTTGAGCTCTCTTTCATGTCTTCCTGCACTTGAATG
This sequence comes from Gobio occitaniae, assembly GCA_033150135.1. Classification (NCBI taxonomy): domain Eukaryota; kingdom Metazoa; phylum Chordata; class Actinopteri; order Cypriniformes; family Gobionidae; genus Gobio; species Gobio occitaniae. The sequence continues at coordinate 34,405 of JARQWZ010005702.1, forward strand.
GACAAATTCACTCAAAATTAAAGCTGCAAGCAGCGATGAAAGGGCTCTTGCACCCGTGACACCGCCACCCGGTAGTTTTATGAAAACAGAGCACGTTGGGCAATATGCATTTAAGTATTTAAAAATAGGAGGACTACGTGAGTCATTTGTATTTGCCACACTTCCTGCTAGCAGCTGGTGGCGCTATGACCATAACTACATTTTGGCATTTAGATGTCTTCAGGCCAGGGCACTTATCAAACATGTGAGGCAGATAGGTCACTGTATGCTTGAGTTACAACAACTTCCTTCTTCATGACGATAATAGCATGCTTTAGCACTTAGCTAAGTGTCGCTACAATGTATTAGAATATTTCTAGCATGTTTAGTACTCAATTGCATATTTTAGTATGTTGCTAGTAGTGCATCACAGTGTTAAACACGTCATTTCCTGTTGCCAGTGGGTGGCGCTATTACTATAACTGAATATTGCTATGTAGATGTATTTAGGTCAGGACTCTGGGGCAGATCGGACATTGTATGCCTGAGTTACAACAACTTCCTGTTTCGTGGCGTTAATCATATAAATTAGCACTTAGCTAAGTGTTGCATGATTTAACATGTTCCTAGCATGTTTGGCGCTTGATGGCATATTTAAATGTGTTTCATGGGGTGAGTTACAGTGTAATGCCATTTCCTGTTGAGAGCAGGTGGCGCTATGACTAACTGAATATTGGCATGTAGATGTCTTCAGGCCAGAACTCTTATCAAACATGTGAAGTTTGGGGAGGGACATTGGACAAAAAACAAAAAAATTTTGGTATCAAAATTATTTCCGAACTTCCCAGTGGTAAACACGACATCAGAGGGTGTTCATATACAATTTTTACCTAGGAAACTTGTATTTACAATTGTTCGGATCTTTTTAAATTCTCAGCCATCCGAATGGGCTAGTGACAGGAAGCACACGTGGCACGACTCGTGTTTGTCATTAGTCTTGTATTTTTGTTTTATTTATAGGCTACAACTGACCACAGGTCATAAACCTGAAATAAGAAATAAACAGTGTTACAAATATATCCATTGAATATATAATGCAAAGTAAACAAACATGAAGTAGTTACAATAAAATAACTAGATCTATTTCTGCTGTAAATAAGAATACACTATCATATAATCTCCTATACAGTCTTACACAGCTGCGTTAGAACACCACAGAAACTACATTTCCCATCATGCATAGCAGCGCTCCTGCGCAGAGTATTATGCTGCCTTCACGTGCTTTCGGAATGATCGTAAATACGAGTTTCCTAGGTAAAAATTGCACATGAACGCCCTCTGATGTCGTGTTTACCACTGGGAAGTTTCGGAAATAATTTTGATACCCCAATTCCCGAGATGGGCGTGTCATAAGCTTTAAACATGGTGTCGGGGAGAACTAGACTGCTGTGGCAGGTGTGGTTTTATTGTGTGTCCCCCCCCCCCCTCCCCCCAACAGCTAGGTCATCTTGTCTTGACATTAATGTAGTACATATTTACATATAAGAGTAATCATATGAAGCGTATTGTATGTTTGGTACACAGCGATAATAGCCTGCATTTGACTGAAATCAGAGCTGCCAACTCTCGCTAATTGGCCGTGAGACACACGCATTTGAATGGTTTCACACGCTCACACCCCACATTTCTCACGCTGAAGTGTCAACCTGGTCGGTCAAATGCCTGAAAGATGAGTTTATAGATCTACCAGTTACCAGCTACTCGTTATCGACTATGGTAGGTAGTTATGCTTTCAGTTTGGGGGTTCAAGATAAATGTGCAAATAAATAGGCTACCACTGCATGAAAAGTGGGATTTTCGTCAGTATGTGGCACTGTAGATTGCCGTGGAACTTCAGGTTTACGACTGTGCACGGCAATTTGCAGGCAACACCGAAAACTGCCGTAAATTGTCGTAAATTGACGTGGGCCTTGCTTGGCAGTTGTCCCCCCATGACCCCCTCCCCCCCCCCCCTCCCCTTAATTCTAGGGGAGGCTTTATCATGTAAATGAACATGCTGTGAGCTACACAAATGCAAATCAGAGTAGCAGCAGGGGGAGTTTTATCTAGGTTCTGTATTTTTTTAACTAAAACAAGTTTAAAGTTTAAGTTAAAATGTAAACTTAAATTTAAGTTAAATGTACTCTTTTTAGTTCACATTATTTAATTTTTTAGGGCAACCAGTTTGCTCCAATTTTCTAAGTAGATTCAACTTGTCCGGGCTCACAGTGTAAATGAATTACTCTGTATGTCATTAGCAATAACCAATGTTATGTAAAAAAAAAAAATACAGGACAGCAGTTCATGTCTTCAACCTTTAGAGAGGTTATGTGATGCAACAAGACAATGAACCAAAGCACACAAATAAATCAAGTAAAGCATACAGTTTACATACCAAAATTAATTTTTCCACCCTGCACTGTGAATGATTTCTAAATGGCTATTAATCATAAATGTGAAAAGTACAAGTTTGTGTGTTAATAGTTAAGTCAGATTGTGTTTTTCTGTAATTGTCATTTAAATTGAGCTCACACCACATTTTATGAATTATCAATGCAGATTTTCAAGAGGTGGTTTCCTGGACAGGGTTTAAATTATGCCAAGAGTAGGCCTTAATCTAGTTAATCGTGAGTTAAAAAATTGTTGCCTGGAACAAAGATTAAGCACAGATTACTAACACCTGGACTATGAGTCCTGAACTAAAATAAACTGGATTCATTTACAGTTTTATCTAATTGCTTACACACAATTTCAGAAAATATGGCTCCATTTCTTTTAACTCTACACACAAAACACACAACATGCAAAACATCAGACATCGCTTGCAAAAGCAACACTTTGTGCAAAACTATTTTAACTCTTCCAAAAATGTTGTTTTTGCATGTATCTAACTACACACAAATATGCACAACTGAGGAATTTTACAGTTGAACTGAAATCAACTGAACTGAATCAACACTGAAGTCACTTGAGCTGAATATTGACACTATATTGGCTTGTTAGAGCCGGTTTACAGCAGAATTTGTTTTGAACTTGTTACTGAAGCTGCTATGAAACAATATATTTTGTTGCATGCATATTCTTTCTTTCTCAAACCTTAGTTTTGATTTCTAAGTGATCAATTTATGTATAAGTGTTTTCACACATGATCATTGGCTGTATGGGTCCTCAGTAAATTAATGTGGCATTTAAATGGCAAAAGTTATTCTTGTCTCTATAACTTATGGCTTCCTAAAGACACGTTTATGGGTAAATAAAATATTAATAATATAAATAAAATGAATATCAAAACATATTTTAAATATAATTAAGTCATTTTATTATAGCACTCATCAGATGTTCCTGAAAACGTCTCTGGTTACGAATGTAACCTATGTTCCCTGAGAACAGGGAACGAGACGCTGCGTCAGCTGACGCTACGGGGAACGCCTCCAGCGTGACAGGTGCCTGAAATCACAATTACAAAACGTCAATCCTATTGACCGGCGACAGCCTATGATGTCATCAAGGTGCAACCAGGAAGTATAAAAGGGCGCCTTGCCAACATGACAGTATCTAAACGTCTGAAGGGACTGTTTGGCAGGCAAGCCTTGAGGCATGGCAAAGCGACGCAGCGTCTCGTTCCCTGTTCTCAGGGAACATAGGTTACATTCGTAACCAGAGACGTTCCCTTTCGAAAGGGAACTCGCGCTGCGTCAGCTGACGCTACGGGGAACGATATACCAACGCCGCCATGCCGAAATGAGTGCATGCCCACTGGCAGTGACAACTGTCAGGACAAGCAAATTCAACTGAAAAGCCTGAACCACTCCCCTTCTGGTCACATTAGGCTGTCAGTGACAGCGCTCCCTACGGTCAAAGCCCAAGCTATAAACCTGAGAAGGAAACTTTGCATACTACATGAAGTCCTACCCTGGCCGCTCGAAGGCCTGGAACCAGCCCGTTCGACAGAAGGGGTTCCTTTAAGGGAACGTGGCAGGGGGACCCGAGGGAACCCATGCCAGTCACTTTTCGGGAAGAATTCACCGAATGCCACCAGGGAGGCCTGACCTAGCGACCTCTATGTGGGACACGTCAGTTCGGCCAACCCCTGTCTGCTTAAGTACAGAGCCTCTGGTACTTGCCTCCGGAGAGACATCCTGCTAAGGTACTGCAAAAAAGGCAGTGTCCTCCACCAGCCGGACCTCAGAGACGGGTTATCCTGGAGAGCAGCGCTCAGCGAAGTGCTTTCTAACCCTTGCTAGCGAGGGGAGTTTAGCCACTCGATCCTAGGATCTACCAAGCACTTATTTTAAAACGTGCTCAGGAGGCCGAACAGGCCTACAGGCTGATCCTTGCTGGGAGGCCTCGATGGGCCTACAACCGACGGATCAGTGCCAAGCGGCTATCAGCTCACAGAAGACTCTCACTTGAGAGGAGCTCCCAAGCCTGCCTGGTAGGTAACCATGCTGTAGGCGATCTATGAGAGTCCCTTCCTGTAGGGACCGCATAGTAGCAGCGTCGTCTCGTCATGCTAGGGTATGAACACCGTCTTCAGGTGCTACCGGCTAGAAACCTGCGCCTGATAGCAGGTGACCACCAGCTGTCAGCGTAAAGCCAGTTATGTGTTCCCTCCTAGGGAACTCGTCCCCCAGGGAGGTCAGAAGGGGCCTCCACCTGGTAACCTGTGCCGACTGCTCGCGTGTCCAAACCACGGAGCTCGCCCTCAGGGAGGCCTAGCAGGCCTACCACCTGACCGCAGTCGAGCTAGCCCTCGAGGTAGCTGGGAGAACAGTGAGGCCTACCACCTGTTTAGTCGTTGGGCGTTCCTTCAGGGAGGCTTAGTTAGGCCTGCCACCTGACAATAGGTGCGCTAGAGATAGCTTTTTCACAGTGACTAGACTCATCTAGAGACTGCGAAACCGGAACATGCCCTTAGAGGAGGCCAGATGAGGCCTACAATCCAATAGCGAATCCCCTAGGGAAGCCCGTGCCGCTTGCTACCTGTTAGCAACCCATGCCACCATGTGGTACCGGAACTGGGGACCGGGGAACGATCTCAGGGAGGCTCGCCGCCTACCACTTGATAGCAGAACGTGCTAGTCCTCCAGGGAGGCCTAGTGAGGCCTACTACCTGCTAGCACTCCACGCTCACCGCCACAGAGACTGGGAACCGGGAACTCGCCCTCAGGGAGGCCGGATGAGGCCTACTACCTACTAGCAGCTCGTGCTAGCCATCCAGTGACTGGAGCCCGGGACCAACCCCTCAGAGGAGGTCTAGTGAGCCTGCTTACCCCACAGCAGGCCCTTAGGGAGGCTTGGTTGCGCCTTCCACCAACTAGCAGCTCGTGCCAGCCGTCGAGGGACTAATGCCCTGGAATACCCCCTCGGGGGAGACCGGGCAAGGCCTGCTACTCACAGCAGGCTCTCAGGGAGGCCTGATGGGGCCTACCATCTGAGCCAGGGTAACCCAAAAACGGGAGCCTACCCCTCAGGGAGGCCTGGCAGGGCCTACCTCCAAATAGGAGGTCTGCAGGTTCTATGAACCCTGCCGCGGATAGAAGAAGGCTGGCTGCTGCACCCGGGCTGACGGTAGCTGTCTGCTGCTGACGAAGAACTGGACATCCAGTTATCACCTGGGGACTCATCCCCAAGGAGGCCAAAGAGGGCCTACTAGTTGACGAGGTTACTGCTGAAGTTGACGTCGACGAAAAAAAAAAAAAAAAATCCTCCGGGGCCCACCTATGGGCCACGACGTTGAGACTCTCTTGTCCTAGAGTCTGCTCCCCAGACTGCCCAAGCTGGCTACTCACAACCAGCTGGCCTTCATATGCCCGCACCTGGGGCTGGCTCCATCCCAGAGGCTAAAGGGCCTCCGCGATAGCGCAGTCTCAGAGGGCAGTGCCTACAGACATAACCTAATCACATTGCCAACAGCAGTGCACTCAGCAAACAAATGCTTAGGAACCCTCTAAAGCGAGGGGAGTACAACTTACGTCACCTGCTTCAGGGCGGCCGCCTTACTTTCTCATACAGTGGTCTGCCGTTCGTGCAAGGACGTCAGCCATTGGTAATGCTCGGGCCTCAGGGGAGCATTCGATCAAACCGCCGCTTTTTGCAGAAGGTTGCGATGTTCAGCTCGACCGAGCCCTAAAGAAGGTGGAGCAGAGGACATAGAGCAGAGGGTAAAACACGTCATACAAAAATGTAACCCACCGGCCGTACCATCCTCCAGGATGAGGCCGGGGGCCACCAGAAGGTGGTGGCCACACCAGCTCTGAAAGGCAGGGCACAGCAGAACTAAAGTCTTAGACGCACACAGCGAAATACGCTCAGCCCGGCCCCACGACCACTGGCAAGGTCGCTATCCCCACTGCAACACCTACACTGCATTACTAAATAACCCCAGAACGCAGAAAAGGGGGCGGGCCTTGGCCGGACTACTCTGTAATAAGAGGAGGCTGAATCAAGGATGCAGAAAAACATGCACTGTTCTTATACTTAAAGACAGGCCTAGGGCGACAAACCTGTTTTTAAAGGAAGCGCCCCCCATCCTGGCAAAGCCTAGGCCAAGTGGTGCGGTGCTAAACCTGCACTAGATCTACCCAGGGCTCGGGAAAGAAATATTATCACCCCTTACATAAACAACGGGGCCCCGAAAACCCATTTAAAAGCCCAACAGGGCTGGGCGCAGAATTCACTACAGCTCACGCATTAGTGCTTAACCCGGTCGTAATGCTACTTTATACTTAAAGCTAGGAAAACAAACAACTCGCCCCCGCACGCCACAAGCCCGCGAGCAAGAGCGGCAAATACAAACACTCACATAAGTGAGAGAGATAACACGGAGAGGCGGTAGATCTCTACTAGCTAAAGTATAGCATTATGCACAAACATATAATGTTGCAAAGAAGATCGTTCTTAGCTTACTCACGGGGAGCTGCAGGCCCTGCGATGTCCAGCGATGTTCCATAATCCCCCGAGCCCTCTCAGGAGAGCGAAAAACGGAGTCCTTAAAACATTAGTAGAAAATGTTTCACCCTTCTCGAGGGGGACTCACCACTCGCTCTTCTCGGCGCTTCAAACCAGCCATCAAGCTAGTATACGACCACCATCCTGAGGGGGGCGCTTTCACCAAACAAACCAGGCGGGCCGTCAGAATCTTACATTTTCTGCACGTCATTGGCCTACCGGCCTGATGTAAAGCGCCCAGGGGAAAACACAGGAGGAAGGGAAAAAGGCAGCGCTCTTCTGCGCGCCCAGGGAGGCAGAGTCCGCTGCCTACGCTGGTTCCTTGGTTACCAGCACCGGCTTCCTTCCTCTTCCTGTTGAGGGTGTCCCGCCTTCTCTGCGCACCAGTCCTCCACGGAGGGGGCGCTCGAGAGGCGATGCTGGTTCGCTGGTCCCGTCTCCAGTCCTCCGATCGTGACGGGCCAGGGACACCCGGCTGCCTGGGCGCAGTCCCGGACCTCAGCGGGATACATGTTCTAAATGCCGCCGAGCGCGCCTTCGCCTCCCTGAACTTTCCGACCACCGCCTCCACGGAGGTGCCGAAAAGTTCAGAGGGCGAAACCGGGGCATCCAGGAGAAAGGACTTCTCTTTCTCCCCGATGTCCGCCAGGTTCAACCACAGATGTCTCCCCGTGGCTACCATCGCCGTCATCGAACGACCGATGGCAAACGCGGTTTGTTTGGCAGCCCGGAGAGCGAGATCCGTGGTCCGGCGCAACTCGGTCACCGCATCAGGGGTTAATCCCTCCCCCTGATCGAGGTCCCTCAGCAGGTCCGCCTGGTAGGCTTGTAACACCGCCATGGTGTGCAAAGTCGCCCCAGCGTGACCCGCTGACATGTACGCCCTGCCGTTCAAACGTGATGTTGTCCTGAGAGGTTTGATCGGCAGGGTGGGAGCCCTCAGTGTCGATGGCCGCCCAGAGGCGAGATAGTTCGCAAACATCTCGTCCACGGGCGGCAACGACACATATCCAGCTTCAGCCAGTCCCTCGACATCAGCGAAGTTAGCTCGCTGATGCCGATGGATGCGGGCTGAATAAGGCTTCTTCCATCCCTTCGAGATCTGCTGATGGAGATCTGGAAGAAATGGAAGACTCCCGGGAGCTGGGCGGTCATGAGCGGAGAGAAACTGGTCATCCAAACGATTTGGATGCACAACCTCTCTCCTCGCGCGCTGCCACGGCAGCTGCAGTCTACCTGCAGCGCGCTCCATGACCTCCACCAGCTCCCTGTACATGGGACAGGATGGATGTGAGGTTTCAGCTTCAGCTGACTCACCAACCTCTTCATCCATCCTTTGCTCAGTCGGAAGAGCCGCAGACGAGGAGGAGGAGCCCAAATCCCGCTCCTCCTCCGATGTCTGCCCCTCGCGATCTGGATCGTCATCTGCGAGCACCACACCAGTCTCCAGACGACGAGCCAGATCCATCTGGGAACCCCAGGACTTCAGACGCCGCTCAGCCTCAGCTCGAGCGGGGCCGTCCCCAGATGATGAACTCTCTCCCCTCGAGAAGAGAGCCAGACGAGAGCGGAGCGTCTTCAGGGGAAAACGCTCGCAGTTTGCACAGGAAGCTCCCTCGAGAACTTCCCGTGCATGCTCCTCACCCAGACAGTAAACACAGAGTGTGTGTGTATCCTCAGGTGTAAGATACCTGGTATACGGGTCCACACATCTGCGGAAGTGGCGTTGCTTCTGAGCACACTTCATTCTCTCGATTGTAACTTTCTTGACTCTTTACGTGAAATCGGCAAACAGTCCCTGAAGACAAAAAGATACTGTCATGTTGGCAAGGCGCCCTTTTATACTTCCTGGTTGCACCTTGATGACGTCATAGGCTGTCGCCGGTCAATAGGATTGACGTTTTGTAATTGTGATTTCAGGCACCTGTCACGCTGGAGGCGTTCCCCGTAGCGTCAGCTGACGCAGCGCGAGTTCCCTTTCGAAAGGGAACAAAACAGTATAAAAAAACTATACAACAAACTAAACACCAAATTACAAAAAAAATATTGTGTGAAAGTGAATAAAGTTGTGCGTGTGTGTGTTTTCAGTTATAAATATGTGCTGTGTAAATTAGCCTATATATACTTTTAGAAATTATATATAGCCTAACTTTAAAAAACAAACAATAACCCATATAGATAAATTATAATAATTGTATAATATTAAGCATTTACTTAATATACATTGTAACATTAGGCTACTTTACTCTAGCACAGTAGTCAGTTAAGCAATTAATTAATATCTTATATTAATATGTATGTAGCCAAGGCTACATCTAAAGGGAAGTCTGCTTTAAAAAAAAAAAATATTACACTTCGACATGTACAGAATGTGCGCGTTAAGAAACACGTTCAAATGTGTCTTCTTAACATGTTAAAACTGTGCGTCGACTGTGTGTGTATGCCTGTTACACGACCAGAATGTGCGTGTCTACACATACAAAAGAAACACGTAAAAAATTGCTGCGTTGAATGGCGCTTCTTTTTGACGTTTTTGGAGGACAACATAAGAGACATTACTGCTGCACTGTACATATTTGTGTGTTTGACAATAAAGCTCTTTCTTTGAATAAACGGCACGGTCCGGGCAAATTTTCCCATATATTCCTTGATGGTATGAATAGTGTAGTTCATAGCACAATAACATTACTATAAAACATAAATTATTACAACATAAATTATATATTTATTATTATTATTGGGGTTTACATTTATAATGAGCCAGGGTGACCAATAATGATTGGTTTGCAGTGATCTGCCAACCAATCACGAGGGATTTTTCTTGTTTAAATGTAGTGGCTTCAGCCAATACTGAGTGAGTAAATTCAAGTCTGGCCATTGACTCTCTGGTTTCGCTGCCATTCATATGCAAATTAGAGGTGTCGCACCTCCGCGCTGTCTCTCAGCGGGGGGCTCTCCACCTACATCATGGTTCGTTTACGACAATTTATGGCACAGACGAACGCGACGTTCGCTGCCTCTAAATTGTCGAAAACTGCCGAAAATTAGGGAAATTTCCGGGAGTATACAGGCGTTTACGGGGTCGAAAATCCCACTTTTCATGCAGTGTACGGCGGCGTAGTGCGACCAAAAGCCACATTCCGGAAGCGGTGCGGTTTGACGCTCAGCTCAAATCTCACGGCCCAAGCGAAAGCTCCACTCATGAACTGCGCGCTCACCAGTAAAACAACGTTCGCTCAAATCCAGTTCTGACATGAAATTTGCCTGTATTTGTTGTAGCTATTAAATGTAGCTATTTTGTTTAATATTTATGTTTAAATATTAGCCAGTGCTATTTTAAATTTCATCTAGGCTATTATGAAAAGTGCACAGACAAAGTCAAAGACATAGGGTCAGAAAAGATTTTTAATTTAAGTTCATTTCGTTTTGTATAAATTGTAGCCTATCTTAATTTTAATCAGTGTTCACTTTGCAGATGAACTGGAGCGCGTCTCAAATAAACCCAAACTCAGCAGCTAGCCTACTTGCCTCACAGACATGAGAAGTAGGCCTATAGATGGCTTGAAATGTTAATTTTTAAACTAAACAATTCGAAACAAAAATAAATAGTCAAGCAAAGCCACGCGAGCATTCTCGAGTAGATTGGTAGGCCTACGAACGCATCTGAAAAACAGCGGTGCAGAAGGAGCTGATGCAGGGAAAGTGCATGATACAATTTGTCCTAAACATGACACATGTTTTATATTGAGGGCTTCAAAATAACTGGTAAGATTTTTCACATGTATAGTTTAAAGCAGCTTGCCCTTTCAGATGCTCTGAGAGATAGGCTGACAGATATCTTTACAAATAGCCTACTTGCGGTGTTTGTGGTGAGATGTGGTGCTTTCCTCAGTGCATAACTTACATTTCACATTATATTCTCCATCTGCAAATGTTAGAAAGTCGTGCAAATATGTCCATTTTGCTGTCTGGAGAGGACGAGCTTCTGCAAGTGAATCTCCGCTAAAATTCAAGCTTCCGTGATCGAGCGCCGCCATCTGCAAATAGCTCAATAATTCTGACTAAAATATACACATTTCTAAAATATTTGTTGTTGGACAGTAAATGTGCCATATGTGGAATTTTAACCCCACAAGTAAATATATTTTTATGAAAGTTACCATTATGGGGTAATCAAGTAGGCTATTCTAATGCTTTTTCAAATTATTAAAGGCGGCATGAAATCAAATTTTACAATTCGTATTTTTATATTAATATTGTAGTGTTTAATATAACTGATTTATCTGTGCACTTCATTATTTTTTTAAAATTAATTTACTCTTATAATCTTTAATCAAATATGCTAACTTTCCCTCCCCCATCGAAACACCTCTCTTCTCTCCCGGTCATGTGCTATGGCGCGAGGGCGGGGTTATCGCCCCGTCTCGTTTCTGCACCTCCTCTCAGAAACCTGTCACTGATCGTGGTTAGGTGCATTTTTCTCGATATACACAATACCTTCTTCAAGAAGGACTTGAGGCAAAAAGAGAGAAATATATGAGAAATAAAAGCTTTTTTTTTAATGTAAAAATTACTCAATATAATCGGACGAACAGCTTATCGTGACGACTCGCATTGAGGAATGCAGCGTGTGAACGCGCTTAAGGCGCGCCCCCTTATAAGGGAGAGCTGAGAAAAAAGCTTTACAGAAATAAAGCCATAAAAGGCTTAAAATAAGTAAAATATGTAGCATAAACCAGCGAAAAGTGAGGAAATATGCTCAGTAACATTATGTAGAAAAGATTTAGAGAGAAAATACATTTATTTAAGAGATGGATCGAGTTTTTCTCCACAACTGAGAACAAACTTCAAATCTGCCTCCATTTTGTTAGCAACGCCCAACTTCCAACGATCCAATCAATTCCCGAAGGACGAAATCAAGCCTCGGCCTACATTTTTTCTAATTTCAGAAGCCTTTTCACTCGTATATACGTCACAATAAGGAGAAAAAGACGATCTCAACTTCCGTTTCATGCCGACTTTAATTTTGTTTTTGGCCACCGTATAAACCCCCTTTTTTCACAATGTTACATTCACTGTATTTCAATAGCAACATTGCTTTTAGGACATCAGTGGGCAGGATGTGAAATAAAATTATTAAAATAAGTACAGATTAATTTTTTCCAAATAGAAAAACTTTGCTATTGAAATGACTGGGAAAAAAGTGTCCCAATAACCCTGAAAAAAAAAATTTGCTTTGTACGGCGACAACATTTTGGTTGGCCCCACCAAATCTCACTCCAAGATTTTTCGAAAAGTTGGCAGCTCTGCTGAAATGACAGAATCAGCAGAAAGCGGACAATCTGACTGGAATGTTTATATGGTTATCGGTGATGGGAGAATACATATGATGTTGGTTTTAATAAGATTTTCCCAATAAATAGGCAAGAATAGCCTGGTGTCCTCCATGATTCCTGTTCACTCCGACAACAAAGCACTTGAAGAGCGGGACTGTTATTATAGCATAATCGCCGGCGGGACTTTTATTATGACACTGTTGCCGGCGCCACTTCCTCTTTTCCAGTCATGAGTTTGAGGTAACGCAACTCTGTTTATCGTATTAGATATATCTGAGTGTGTTGAAAAGGAAGTTATGACGTTCGCTCGGCGGCTGCTATGACACTTGTTCACAATGCAGTGAGAGTAAAGTGTTTCACTGAATAAAACCGGAGACCGAGGGTGACGCAGATATGGCGCAATCGACAGGCGACTCCCTCACACGCATAGCTCACACGTCCCGGTTCCTTGGTTAAAATAGCAATTTTCTCACGATTTACAAATAGTTGAAAACATTTGGGATATTCTAAGTACTCAACTGAACAAAATATATAACACTGGTCTAGTGGTTTCTGGATATTTTACTGCAAAAATCCTACATAGTTCACCTTTAATTATCCAGTGTTCGAACATATCGCAAACCGAGAGAACTGAACTGTACACGCGCTAACCTAACTACAAATTAAGTCTCTCAGCACGGACTAAATGCAGCCAATGTCGACAATTACACAAGTATGAAGCTTTAAACATTCCTAAATTAAAATACAGCAGACCGTAGCTCATGATAAACTTTTCAAAAGGTTCTAAATTCACTACATACCAACGGGCTGTGTGCTCCTGACGATGGGTTGTGAATAGCAATAGACGCCACTCTGTGTTTTTTATGAAGCTTCCAACGCAACTGCGCATGCAGATACCCAAATGACCATCACGCAACAAAATAATCATCATGACGTAAATATAATTTGCTTAAATAAATCCTACTGTTCTCAATATTTTAAGCAGACTTTTTTATAACCATGAATTTTAACAATATATTTCTAGTGACCCAAAGAACCGAACAACAATAATTCCGATAGCACGGAAGGCGGCATAAGTGAACGCATGATCCGTGCATGCATTCGGTCTTAAAGTCACAGCATCCAAATAATCCTGCTACTGTCTGCATTTGTTTTTGTGTTAATCAAACAACAAAGGACAAAGGAAAAAATCACTCACTGCTTGAACTTTAAAAAGGATATGAAAATTATGCAGTGTTATTTATTTGATTAGCCTACTTTAATAAATGTCGCTACTTGAAAACTAGACCTGTGAACTGACGTGTAAATGGTGCGGAAAACATTTGAACGTTCTGTGTTCTAATCATAGACCGTAAAAAAATATGGACGACACGACTTCATTGACTTCCGCTGACCATAGTTGAAGCTTTCGTAGGCCCGCTCACGGCGCTGACATCTTGGGACCGAGTCTGCGCAGTAGAGAACAGGAAGTAGAGGCGCGATTATCAAAAGCCCGCCCACACTCTCACAGATGAAGAACAATTAATTATGTTGGTGTGAAATAAACAGTTATAGAAATGTAGAAATTAAAGCTAAAGCTCCACTCTCCTCCCTAAAATCCCGAAAAAAGTCTGTTAGTACCTCAGTGACAACTTCACTCAGAGAAGCCGTCAATCTCAGCTGTCAATCATGACGTCACACCCCCCGTTTTTATAGCATCAAATAACTAACTAAAACTAAGATTATTTAAAAAACAAACACTTGAAATGAAATCATCGTAATAAAAACAACTACTTACAATGACAGAAATCATCTTTAGGAAACAATTATTTGAAGTGTAATTGAATTGTTTAGTGTGTCTTGCTCTCCATTCAAATACATGGAGAGGCGGGGTTTAGGAGCTATACTGGGACCGGCCCCCGGGGGGCGATCGAGGCTCGGAAGCTTCAGTTATTTTTTTATCTGTTCGTTGGGTAATAGGCAGCGCTCATCACTGTCACTTTTTACCCGGCCGTCCAATCACAGTGGAGGAGGGGCGGGACAAAAACTATACCGACCAATCATTCCACTTGTACACCAGCTAAACAACAATAATGGAGAAGTTAATACTGCTTTTTACTGCATTTTTTATATTCAGTAATATTCTTCAAAATGAGATACTAGTAACACATTACTGCCATGGATATTCTGTATCATATTGATAGCAATCAAAGTATCTCAGATGAAAAAACGCTGCCCTTGCAAAATGCTTTCAAGCGCCACCAGCTGGCCGTTTTCAGAAGAGCAACAGGCTTTGGTGGACACACGATAATTGAATATTTATTGCTAGGCATATGGTCAGTTAGTCGCTTTAGCATTTATACAAAATACTGGAGCCAAACCATAGAGAAATAATTCCAGAAGATTACTCAGCGTTCCTGGCCACGTCATTTGCAGTTGTAACTCATGGGCGGGGTTTATGCTAATTATGAATGAGCGTGCACACGCGCGCTATTTACGAATGTTTGGAATTCATTAATATACACACGTTTTACTACCGAATCTGTGGTGTATGAAGCGTTTGTGAATCTGGAGGAGAGTCTTCATGAATGAGGCCCAATGTGTGGACTTTTTTACCACCATTTGTCATATTTCCATTTAGCAATAATCTTTTTTTATTAACAACTACACCCACCCACCCCTAAACCTACCCAGTGATTTATAGTGCATATACACTTGAGCACATGCGTTCCGTGGGATCAAACCCACAATTGCATGATCACATGATGTTGGATTTTGCAATGCTCTATCAATTGAGCTACGCAAATCCGAAATATGACGCAAATAAAAGGAAACAAAGCATTGGAATGAAAGTGTCCAGTTGTCGATAGGGGCACAACTTTAGTAAACGCTTCTATGGGTCGTATTTCATGAATTAAAATGAAAGTGTCCTGTTGTCGATAGGGGCGCAACTTTAGTAAACGCTTCTATGGGTCGTATTTCATGAATTAAAATGAAAGTGTCCTGTTGTCGATAGGGGCACAACTATAGTAAACGCTTCTATGGGTCGTATTTCATGAATTAAAATGAAAGTGTCCTGTTGTCGATAGGGGCGCAACTTTAGTAAACGCTTCTATGGGTCGTATTTCATGAATTAAAATGAAAGTGTCCTGTTGTCGATAGGGGCACAACTTTAGTAAACGCTTCTATGGGTCGTATTTCATGAATTAAAATGAAAGTGTCCTGTTGTTGATAGGGGCGCAACTTTAGTAAACGCTTCTATGGGTCGTATTTCATGAATTAAAATGAAAGTGTCCTGTTGTCGATAGGGGCACAACTTTAGTAAACGCTTCTATGGGTCGTATTTCATGAATTAAAATGAAAGTGTCCTGTTGTCGATAGGGGCACAACTTTAGTAAACGCTTCTATGGGTCGTATTTCATGAATTAAAATGAAAGTGTCCTGTTGTCGATAGGGGCGCAACTTTAGTAAACGCTTCTATGGGTCGTATTTCATGAATTAAAATGAAAGTGTCCTGTTGTCGATAGGGGCGCAACTTTAGTAAACGCTTCTATGGGTCGTATTTCAGGGAAGTGACAAACAACCTATATAGGCGTATTGGTTGGAGGACATGTTGGCCTGTTTTTAGATTAGATTAGATTAGATTAGATTCAACTTTATTGTAATTACACAAGTATAAGTACAAGGCAACGAAATGCAGTTTAGGTCTAACCAGAAGTGCAATAGCAGCAAGTGCAGGATATACAATGGTTGCATAAGTGCAGGACATGGAAATATACTGAATATATATAAATATGTATAAATAGAGAGATGGTTATTACTATAAACAGAACTGAATTTACAGGTGAGTATGTACAGTGAATTAATATACAGATGGCTATTACTATAAACAGAATTTACAGGTGAATATGTACTATGAATATAATATACAGATGGCTAGTACTTTAAACAGAATTTTTTACAGTTAGAGGTATACAATAATATGTTAGGCAAGATGAGGAATATAGCAGTGGATTAAGGTAGTGCAATAAATTATGGACAGAGCTATCCGAAAAAAAAGTGTAAAAGTGCAGTGGAAAGTGGTTGCATATTACAGTTAGAAGTACGGTGCAAAATGCAAATGTAAACAGTTGGTACTATAAATACAGTCGGCAGTGCAAATGAGCATAATCCAGTTAAGATATGGTAGTGCAGAATGCATAAGTAAACAGTTGTTACTGTAAGAAACAGTCGGTAGTGCAAATAACAAAGTGAAGGCAGATGTGAGGTAGGAGAGTTAGCAGTTTATGAGGGAAGTGGATCAACGGGGGTTTGAGTTCAGTAAAGAGACAGCTCTGGGGAAAAAACTGTTCTTTACTCTGCTGGTCCTGGTCCGGTGGATCCTGAAACGCCTGCCGGAGGGCAGGAGAGAAAACAGTCTGTGGGCTGGGTGAGAGGAGTCCTTGAGGATGCTGCGAGCTCGATGCAGGCAGCGTTTCCTCTGGATGTGCTCGATGGCAGGCAGTGGAGTTCCTGTGATGCGCTGGGCAGTTTTCACCACCCGCTGCAGTGCCTTGCGCTCCGCAACAGAGCAGCTCCCATACCATACTGCGACACAGTTGGTCAGGATGCTTTCTATTGCGCAGCGATAGAAGTTCACCAGGATAGCCGAGGAGAGCTGATTCTTCCTCAGTGTCCTCAGGAAGAAGAGGCGCTGGTGAGCCTTCTTGACCAGGCTGGAGGTGTTGTTCGTCCACGACATGTCCGCCGAGATGTGGATCCCCAGGAACTTGAAACTGGACACACGCTCAACAGCCATTCCATTGATGTGGATGGTGTCGTGTGTGTCTCTTGACTCCTTCCTGAAGTCCACGATGAGCTCCTTCGTTTTGGTGGTGTTGAGGAGCAGGTTATTATCAGCGCACCATGTGGCCAGGTGCTGGATCTCCTCCCTGTAGGCAGTCTCATTGTTGTTGCTGATGAGCCCAATCACCGTAGTGTCGTCCGCAAACTTGACCATGGAATTAGATCCATACACAGGCATGCAGTCGGAGGTAAAGAGGGAGTAGAGAAACGGACTTAGCACACAGCCCTGTGGTACGCCAGTGTTGAGTGTGATGGATGTGGAGCAGGTGGATCCTGATCGAACATTCTGGGGTCTGTCAGTTAGGAAGTCCAAAATCCAGTTACACATTGAAGTGTTGATGCCCAGGTCTCCAAGTTTGGCTATTAACTTGGTTGGGATGACAGTGTTGAATGCTGAGCTGAAGTCAACAAACAGCATGCGTGCGTAAGTGTTCTTATGGTCCAGATGGGTGAGCACAGAGTGGAGTGCCATGGAAACGGCATCCTCTGTGCTCCTATTGCTGCGGTAGGCAAACTGGTGTGAGTCCAATGTGGATGGTAGAGAGTCTTTTAGGTGTTCAAGGACCAGCCGCTCAAAGCACTTCATAACGATGGGTGTGAGTGCTACAGGGCGGTAGTCATTAGGGCACCTCGGGCTAGAGTGTTTCGGCACTGGCACAATGGAAGTGCGTTTAAAGCATGTTGGTACAGCTGCTTGGGCAAGAGACAGGTTGAAAATGTCCGTAAAAACCCCAGCGAGCTGCTCCGCACATGCCCTGAGAACACGACCAGGGATGTTGTCTGGTCCAGCAGCCTTGTGTGCGCTGATCCGGCTCAGTGCCTTGCAGACATCTGTTGAGGAGAGTGTGATTGGTGGGTCAGCTGAGGGTATGAGCTTGGTGGCAGTTTCTCTGTTGTCTCTTTCAAAACGAGCATAAAAGTAATTTAGCTCGTTCAGGAAGTTGACATCAGTGGCTGCGGGGGTGGAGTGGGTGGGTTTGTAATCACTGATGGCCTGAATGCCCTACCACATGCGTCGAGGGTCAGAGTTGGAAAAGTGTCCCTCTATCTTTAGCTTGTAGCAGTGCTTGGCCTTTTTGATGCCCCTCTTCAGGTTTGCTCTGGATGTACTGTAGGCTTGTGCATCTCCTGATCTGAAGGCAGTATTGCGTGACTTCAGCAGGAGTCGAACTTCCCTGTTCATCCAAGGCTTCTGATTTGGGTATGTGGTGATCTGTTTCTGGGTTGTAACACTGTCAATGGTGGTACTGATATGATCCAATACAGAAGAAGTGTATGAGTCAATGTCCGTGTGAGCGCCACTGGTGGCTTGAGTAGCAAACATGCTCCAGTCTGTGTTTAGAAACCTTTCCTGGAGTGTGGAATCTGCCCCCCAAGGCCACACCTTGATGGTCTTTACTGATGGCTTCACACGGTTGATGAGGGGTGAATATTTGGGGCTGAGGAACAAAGAGAGGTGGTCTGACTGTCCCAGGTGGGGGAGGGGTGTTGCAACGTAAGCTCCAGCAATGTTTGTGTAAACATGATCTAAGGTTTTGTTTCCTCTGGTGTGGCAGGAAACATGCTGGTGAAACTTGGGTAGCACTGACTTTAAGTTTGTGTGATTAAAGTCACCTGCAACAGTAAACGCAGCTTCCGGGTGATCAGTCTGTTGTTTACTGATGGCTGCGTGAAGTTCTTTCATAGCAAGCTTGGCATCAGCATCCGGAGGAATATAGGCTGCTGTGATAATGGTGGAAGTGAACTCCCGCGGTAGATAAAACGGTCTACATTTAACCATGAGAAACTCAAGGTTAGCTGAACAATGACTCCCAACAATAGCAGAGTTTGTGCACCAAGCTTTGTTAATGTAAATGCACAATCCACCGCCTCTGGTTTTACCGGAGCCATCTAATGTTCTATCCGCCCGGAGTTTGTGGCGTCCCGCTAGCTCAATAGCGGTGTCCGGTATTCCGCTGTTTAACCAGGTTTCCGTGAAGATTAGGACGTTACAGTTCAAAAGTTTCTTACTGTGTGTGATGCTGAGTCGAATCTCCTCCATTTTGTTCACTAACGATCGTACATTGGCAAGGAAAATGCTGGGTAAAGAGAGCCAGTAAGGAGTTAGCCTTAGCTTAGCTCTTAGTCCTCCACGCTTACCCCGCCTTTGTTTACGATCACAGCGCCGCCTTCTAGCACTTCCGCCCGGCCGGGCAGAGCGCATCGCCTCGGGCGTCCTAGCGATCTCAGGAAGGAGTCGAAGATTGTCCATAAAGCTGTCGGAAATTCGCAAACCAATATCCAAAAGCTCACAGCGGGTGTACGTTGTAAAGGCACAACTGTTCTGTACGAACAGACCCGAGATGAACAAGAAAAATACCGCAAAATTGCAGAATCTGGAGAGAACCTGAGCCTCGCGATCTACTCGCGCCGCCATCTTGGTTTAGCACTTTTTTTTGTGTAATGACTGGTAAAAAAAATATTTTTATTTTTAAGTCTTAAGTCGCCGGCCATTGGCATTGATAGGTGTTAAACAGAGTTTAGAGAACTTAGATAATGAAGCAAAGATGTGGCATAGGATAGTTCTTTTAACCACAACAACTGCATTAACTCTTCTGTTTGTTGGAAAGCCTTTAGGCTGTTTTTCTGCATTCTCTGTAAGTGGCTGATCAGAAACAAAACAGGCACCCCTTCGCGAGTCCCTCTAAAAAAAACTAACATCTGGACCGACCACATGCTTTACATGTGGCTAGACTTGTGGCAGACTGGATTTGTACACTTAGAGGACTTTGGTTTATGAGCAAGAGCAATTACATTGCTGCCATTAACGATGGCGGTAAACTCTGTAAAAAAGAAAAAAGGTTTTCACAGAACTTTAAAAAAATGAAGGAAACAGTTCGCATTGCTTTTTCTTAGTTGAAATCATATACATATCTAAAATAAATATAATATTCATATTTTAAAAGTAAATGCTATAATTTTTTTGTATATTTGTCTACAGATTCCAGGACTTTCTTTACAGTGTAGCTAGTGAAGATCCGCAATATGACAAAACAACATGAGTACCTCATCTGGCTCTGAGGTACGTCCACGTCTCCCCAGCCACACTGAACCTGAGCCAATGAGCTACAAAAATTCATTGTTATTTGTTTACCTTCCTTTCCCCATCAAACTGGCATCCTGGAGAGAAGTTAAAACCCCAGATTTCAGACCTTATAGCCTGCTCCCTCTAGGATACCAATTACAAAGAAAGGTTTATAGAGAGTGAAAGAGATAACACAGCTAAATGCACATGTTGCATTGACTATGATCGATGTACATGTGGGTGTTCACACTTATGGTTAATTAGCTTTTACATGTGTCTAGTGATTGACACTGCTGTGCGATTGTTTGAGTATTTTTCCCATACCGTATATCGCACATTTCCTATAGATAAGCTGCAAATTAGACCAGACTTGATCTCAAAAAGGCTGACTGTGCAAGAAAATATCACTACAAATTACCAAATGACAAAGCTTTCCAGCAGTGCCATGAGTCACAGACAGATACTCGATACAAACGAAATGCCTATAAGCAGAACACATCATTCCCTAAACTGACACATCATTCCCTAAATATGGCATAGTTTACTCCACCAAACAAATAAGGCTTGGAAACATTAAAAACATAAAATAGAAGATGAGGAGTCATTATCATGAACAAATTAGTATGAGCCACTAGAACATTTACATGGTAAACAAATTCACACCCATTAGATGTGACTCTAGTTTTACTGAAATCATCTGATGACTTTTGTTTGTTCCCATGCACTAATATGCATTCAAATTAAATTAATATATTAATAATAATATATATATATATTAGTGCTGTCAAATTGATTAATCACAATCGCATACAAAATAAATTTGTTTACATAATATATGTGTGTGTGTGTGTGTGTGTGTGTGTGTGCGTGTGTATAATTATTGTGTATATAAATACACACTCATTCATGTTTATATTTAAGAAATATTATAATTTATATTTATACATAAAATATTTATTTACATATAATATAAATTATATAAATCTATATTTTTCTTAAATATATATACATGCATGTGTGTGAATTTATATACACAATAATTATATATACACACACGTACACATATATATTATGTAAACATAAACTTTTATTTTGTATGCGATTAATCGCGATTAATCAATTTGACAACACTAATCTGTTACCTCTATAGCTGAACTATATCTTTACAAACACACACACACGCACACACACACACACACACACACACACACACACACACACACACACACACACACACACACACACACACACACACACACACACACACACACACACATGTTCCAGTATATATAAAAATCCTCAGGGTAATAACAGGGTTTGAATCAGACTGATTGGTTCAATTTGTTGATGAATCTTATGATTTTATTTGGTAAATTTCATACTCATAAAAGTAAAAGAAATACATATGGCTGACTTTCATTTGTATATTGAGTCTCTCCAATGTATTGATAACAATTGATAACAAAATTGATAACAAAAAATGTGGAGATACAACTTTGATTCACTGAAGAGTTGAAGTTGCTTGAAAGATGCAATTGTATATGCAGTCTTTCTTTAAAACAATTGATTTATCTGTTTATTCTCTTTACTTCTATTTAAATAATACTGGAGCCTATATCACTATATCACTATATCACTCTCTCATGAATGTGCCGATGTGAGCTAAGGCAGAAGTCAGGACATTTCATTTTTAGGTGGACTGTTTCTTTAACGATATAAAATCATCATGGTTTGCATACAGCAAATAAAAAATACATTCTTTTACTATGACTCAGCATGATACAGTAGATACTTTAATATCACTATCTGCTGTTTCAGAACACGCTGCAGCACGCTGGTCACTTGTCAAGGAATGCACTGTTCGTATTTACTTATTGCAGACATCAGGAAAAATGCAGGTATGATTGTTCCTTGCGGAGGGTAATCTGATTTACACCACTATGCAAAAACAGACCAGATTCAACATGCAGCTTGTAATGTGGGCCTTCCTCTGAACTTTTTCGCTGAATGACAATGTATTACAGCTACATGCACAGTTGAAATATAATGTACATGCAGTTATGTGCGTGGGAACAGACGACCTTGCTGTACAGACGATTATCTCTATGCCTGATCAGAAAGAGCTTGATCAGCACTTTCATAAAGTGCTTTTTACAAGTTTCAAATTTGAGCAAAACACTACTCAGCTTACAAAAATATGTTCTAAGAACGTTTCGCAAACATTCTAATTAAAGGGATAGTTCACCCAAAAATGTCCGACATCATCATCGCGCCAGTTACGCTTTTTTTGTAAGTTGAATACAGAAAGCGGTCCGCCAGAAGCTATTTTACTTTATAATGTGAAATATGGATATTTTTCTCAAACAAACGCATCGATTCACATCAGAAGGTTATACTTTTTTCCCCTCTTTTTTTCTGTAATGTTCAAAAAGTTTTTTTCTTTCTTGGTAATGCGAACATTAACAGAAAATTCCATTTTATCACATTGCAAATATATTGGGAATGAAACAAAATATACAACATTGTTCTAGTGGTTTTTAGATATTTGAATCCAAAAATCTTACATATTGTGCCTTTAACATTACTGAAAGACTGCTTGTTTATAACTTTGAGAGAACCTTGCCACAACGTTAGCTAAAGTTCTGAGAACGTTCCCTTTTAGCTGGCCATAATAGTGATGAATCGCAGGTCTTGTAGGGTTCAAAGTTGCTACCTTGATGTTACCGCCCGTGTTTTTGAACCAAAGACTTCGGTGGGAATTTACATGGTGACAATTCAACTCTCTGACTCATAACAGCGCTGATCTCTAGGTTTCAGGATGTATCATGTTCACCTCGTAGAGATGTGTAAACATGTCGTAACTCCTGAAAGCCCTCCGAGTCTCTTATTTTCTAAGTGGAGGCAGACGCCTTCCCCATGTGTCTCATGGCTCACTGCCTGGATGTTATACAACTACTGAGAAGATAGCTATCTTGCTCTCATCATAATCTCTTAATTATATGAATGGGGAGATTGATCTGGAAATACCAATATTTTTCATTTTTGTGACCTGAGATCAATGCTAGATGTTTTATTAGTTATTATTTTAATGCTATGTATGTACATGAAAATCATTGTGTATCATAAGCTTTAAAGTGAGGGGAAATTTGTGCTTACATTTGTGCTCACATGGGCTTGTTTAGTTTGTCAGACCATTTGTAAAAACACGGAACTTATCTGCAAACTGATTCATGAATGAAACATTGCAGAGGGATACATTTGGACTGAATACGTATAAATGATGGAGAAAGTTCCAAAAACACAACGGCGCACAAGTATTTTAAAGTATTTTAAACTTTCAGGAATTACGTGCTTAGAGTTGCCTCATCAACTGTCTGACTTCCTCTGATTGTTATTATGGAAATGACATTCCCTGTTGTCTGAGACTATGTCATGTTCCATGGTTAAACAAGCGCCATATCTTCTAATGGGAAATAATGATTATTATTTTTTAGTAGCCTAATGGGCAATATGCCACATATACCACAATGCGTATACCTGTGACAATATATGACCTCTCTTACATTAAACTGTAACAACTTTCTTCATATCAAGTAAACTCAGCATATAGGCTTTTAGGCTATTATCTTTAAATAGTCATTTACAATGTATAAAACACTCGTCCTAGCAACAACACTGCAACAATATTACAATAATAATATCCTCTGAGGTAATTTTAACGCAAGATACGCCTGCGGTGTAATAGGCCTATAAAGACGTGAATGTTTACCATTCTTCAGCTAATTTTTTTACGGTCGAAATGCAGTCATTTCAATAAGAATCCACCCAGTCTTGATTTTCAATTGAGCGCATTGTCTGAAGCTGCTTTTGCTAGTTTACCGATGGAAAAAACAGTTGGCGCGCCAGGCACATGGTGCAAAAGGCTTGTATCTATTCTCTTAATGAGTCATGGGTGTGTTTTGGGTGTAACCTGCAATAAACCAATCAGAGTCTCATCTCCCATTCCCTTTAAAAGCTAGTTGCGCTTGCACCATGGCGGATTCGCTATTTACATGGCGGAATTTGTGAGCAGAAAGACTGAACGCTAGCCTGACGTCGTCATACTCAATTCTAGTCAGAATATGAGTCTGATACTGCTCCGTTGGGCTGTGATTATGTTTCAACCGAACCAGGAAAGACCTCAATTGGATAGACCTACAACCAATCAGAGCAACGGAGCGATGCATAAGTTAGTTGTCAAATGTCAACAGAACTCAACTGCACTGTGTTGCCAAGTCCGCGGGTTGAAGCGACCCCAATTATGTGATATACAGACCCAGGAATGCAAATTTTAGCAGGCAGCCCTTACAAAATAACACATATTTTACCCAGAGGTGGACAGTAACGAAGTACATTTACTTGAGCACTGTACTTAAGTACACTTTTTGAGTATCTGTACTTTACTGAAGTATTATTTTTTAGGGATACTTTTACTTTAACTTCACTACATTTGAAAGACAAATATCGTACTTTTTACTCCACTACATTTCTATCAGGGTCCTCAAAGTCGAAAGTCGTTTCTGTAGCAGCTTTAGAAGTTAGTGGATGTTTTTTTTCTTCTTTAAAAGTTTTTGTTTTTTTGTTTTTTGGCAGACAGCCTATCAGTAATCACTCTTGTATAGGGTCATGTGAAGTTTCCCAATTTTTTTTTAACACTGATCAGTTTACAGCAAAATGGAAGAAGACGGTTCCTTGGCACAGTGTGTGTACCCTTGGCCATACTTAAAAAGTATGTTTCAGTTTTCTCAAAAGATTAAAGATTAGTTTAGTTGGCATACACTTTGATGCATGTCTCATAAAATGTTCAAAAATGTAAATGTCTGGGAGAAAGAGAAGAGTAAACAGTTGGGAGAATATCAGATGCGTATCAGTGAATAGGGTCCATGCATTCAGCCTTAAAGTGATAGCAGCTTTGTAAAGAGCTTTGTAACTTTTATACAAGAAATTGAAAATTTCAATACTTGTATAAAAGTTACAATGCTCTATAAAAAATGTAAAGAAATGAGTTCAAGGTGGTCGTATGCTAGCATGTCGGATGGAGCATCACTGACTGGCTTAAACCACCTTGGTGGCATAATGTGCATTTTATACAACAATGCAACAATAATAGATTAATACATTGACATAAAAAAGGAAATTTACTTTTGATACTTAAGTATTTTTAAAAACAAATACTTCTGTACTTTTACTTAAGTAAAAATCTGTTTTTAGAACTTTCACTTGTAATGGAGTAATATTTGACTAGTAGTACTTTTACTCTTACTCAAGTAATAGAGTTGTGTACTTTGTCCACCTCTGATTTTACCCCCCAAATGCCAATTTTTTTCAGACAAACCCCCCTGGAAAGCTATTGGGCGTGTTTTTGGCTAGTTTTGAGTAGCTATTGGGCGGATTTTGTTGTAAAAACTTGGCAACCCTGCACGCTGGAATAAGTAAGATGAGTGCAAACGATCTTTGCCGGTGTTGTAAAAAAAGAATTTAAGGATACACAGAGTACTTACAAACACGATCATCATTTCTGAGAGAAATAGTAAAGGTGGATGCATATGCGAACAAGTTCTCCGTTTAGGATTAGAACAAATTCAACCCAAGCACTTTTTGGTGACGTGGATGATTACGTTACTGTTTATCATCTGTCCATCATCGTCTAAAGCCCGCCCTGACAATTTCATTCGTCCGAACAGTTTCTGTTCGGGCATAACTACTCCTCTACGGATCAAGTCCAGACTGAACTGCCCGAGCTCAAATGTTGTGGGCGGGGCTAAGTTCGGCTGGCATCCAGGCTAACTGAACGCTTCTCCAGAGAGTATTTGTAAAAATTAAAAAATGTTTGCTGCTGTGTGTAAAAAGCAGAGTGGCTGTGATTCGTGTACCCCTCTATAGGCGCATATTACTAACGCACCCTTTAAATAACACAAAAAATACTGCGATATTGACTTTAGACCAGGTTTTTGTTGGTCAATGGCGCAGTCGTTTTCAGTTGCCTCAAAATAGCAACGTGCCAACAATGCGCCGAACACACCTCGTTTTCAGACCAACACGCCCCATGGGCGAACAGATGGGCGTGAGTGCATTTGCTATATAAACAGCGTGGCGCAGGATGTGAAAATGATAACTGCGTCGGTCTGAAACTAGCAAAAAACACTTGCACCGGGTGTATGATAGGGCCCAAAGATTTCTCAACGCAGAATTTGCAACAGGCTCATTTTAAGCTGCTTGGTTTTAATGTGTCTTCTGTGTGAGCTGTGTTTCATACAGTACATCGCTACACTATTGGTTCACGTTTATGTTTTCATGGCTTTTATTTTGTAATTTTGCCTCAGTCATCTTTCCTGGTTCTTGTCATGTGACCTCCTTGCCCTTATGTGATCATGACATGTGCTTCCCTAGTTTCATGTGTCTTGTTCTGATTGGTTCCCTTGTCTATGTGTCATGTTCTCATTGTTTGGTCTAGTCATGTGTCTATAGTTCTCATTGGTTCATTGTCTTGTCATGTGGTTGTGTTCTGGTTGTTCATTGGTTGTGTTCCCCTAGTCTCTGGCCCTGTCCCAAATGGCACCCTAAACCCTCACGGTCTTCCTCTGAGTCTGCATTTTCACGACGTAATGCCGCTTTGACTGCCGGGAAGAAGTCGGCTGCGTAGCTCGCACCAGTGCGGGCTCGGCAGAAGTGCGCATCGAGGGCGCATATCGACCTCAAAGGAGGCGCTCGCGAGCACCCTTTGGAGACCTAAAATAACAAATGGGACACCCTGCGGTCTCGTGGACTTAACGGAAGAAGTCGGGAAGAAGTCCGCTGTGTTACCCGCACCAGTGTGGACTCGGCAGAAGTGCGCATATAGACCTCAAAGGGGGCGCTCACGAGCACCCTTCTGAGACCTAAAATGACAAATGGGACACCCTGCGGTCTCGTGGACTTAACGGACACACGCATCAAGTGCACAGGAAGTGTGCCATTTGGGACAGGGTCAATGTCCTCATGTTTACCTTGTCAGTTTATCGAGTATTATCCCCTGTACCATTGTTGGTGAGTTCATGTTTCTTGTCGAGTCTATGCTAATCTATGCCAAGTCAAGTCAAGTTTATGTTCATCGTATTTCTGTTCACGTTATGGATTTATTAATAAATGCTGCACTTGGGTTCAACTACAACTTGCTTCCAGTAGATCTGTTACAGAAATAGACCTTTTTGTCCTTGCTTGTTTTGCTATGCATGACTGACTACTTAAAAAAGAAAAAAGTCAGTCATTTATGTGG
Organism: Gobio occitaniae; assembly: GCA_033150135.1. NCBI lineage: Eukaryota > Metazoa > Chordata > Actinopteri > Cypriniformes > Gobionidae > Gobio > Gobio occitaniae. Next base: position 61,892 of record JARQWZ010005702.1, read on the forward strand.
GAAAAAAGCAAAATAAAAGCATTTACTTTCAGCAACTCATGTCAGGAACCCAGACTGGTGTTACCTCACCAAAGCTGAATTTAATGTTATCTGTGCCCACAGGGAATTATGTACAAAAAAAACACACATTTTGACAGCTACTAGTGTATTTTGGAATGTTTTCCAATATTTGTCAGATTGTTCGTGACATCTGAGTGCATTAATTTATCTTATTTGGCTTCAGTATGAACATTTCTTTTTGATAACTTCAACAATAAAGTCAAAAGTAATTATCAAAGCTATCTAATCACCAGTTCTTTCATATTCCACCATCACAAAATTGGCTAGAAATCAGTCTAACAAAGCTTTACATCAGTTCACGATTTACAAAAGCCTTTTTCCGATGGATATGTTCCTCTGGGAAAACAAAAAAATGTTTGACAGTGACTTTCAGAACAGAGGTTCAGTTCTGTTGCTCTCCTGGGGTGAGCGACATTCCATGAGTAACAAACAGCTGTGGCGGTCCCTCCGTAAGCCTTTAAAAATAGTGACCGGTTAATTACGGATCTTAGACATTTTGTACATTTTGTATTTTTGAACAAAATACACGGGGTACAGAATGTTGTTTGTGCTATAAGCAAACACAAAACACGTCAGTCTGAAATCATTAAACCTACATTTTAATAGTGTTTGTCATCAAATCGGTATGTGTCTGGATTGCTTATTAAATGACGAGATTAGAGGAACATTAGGGGAAAATCCTCTAGTGAGCTAGTGAGCTGTGTTGGGGCTCAAAGGGGCCACAAAGGGGCCAAATCCTTCCACTTCAGTAGTGAATTCCTCATGGAGTGCGAGTTGTCATCTGCTTTTCAGACAGTTTATTTTTTCTGACTCAACTAGAACTTAAACATTTAGACTTCAGATATAAAGATAAATTCTTACATCATTTTGTGTGGTACTTACATGCCTATACAGAAGTTGCCACCACATGCTGCCAACTTTTTACTTTGTTAAGGTGTTGTAAATGCTTGATCGATGATTGTTAAGATGTCATGTTCATGTTATGAAGTCTACAAGATATTTGTAAATTAATATTTAGGGAAGTTTGTTTAAATCCTCAACCCTGAGTACTATAGAGTAGCTTACATTGGCAAACACAAATAAGCATACACAATATTATGGCAATACTTTTGTTACAGTATTAATATTTGTTAACATTATATTTCAACTTTTTGCTATATTTCATGATTTATATAAAGTCAATTTAAAAATAACTTTGTTATTAATATTTCAAGATGAACATTTATTTTACTGTATTGAAGCCATGCTTTACATATCCATATGTATTTTTTTAATCATGTTGAAATGTATCGAGGAACGTTTATTTTATTATATCATATATTTTGTGCCCCACAAATAAAACTATAGAGCTTTGATCATAAAACCAAGCATTTAAATATCATCTAACGAAGACATATTATGAGAGATACAGTATGACAGCATGACAGCTGATATTTATATGCATTTTATGAAAATAGTCTGCTATACACTGGGAAAAATGACCATGTGGGGTTGTGATTGTAACAAAAATAAATTCTATATTTTCAACAAATAAATCTATGTTTGGTACTTTACTTAATATTTTGAGTAACTTATTTAATATAATGTTGTTGTAAACACATGTTTTTTACAATGAAATGGTGCGTGTTTTATCTTGAGTAATGTTTACTAGGCTTTTTAGATGTGTGCCTTTTCGAGATACTTTTTAAGTAAAATTTATTTAAAAGTCTAAACAAGTGGATTTGGCTGTTGAAAAAACACAAATGTTCATGACAAGATGCCATTTTGATGGGTGACAGGACTGAATTCGCATTGCTGGCGACCCAACGACACTAAAAAAGGTAAGAATGACATTAAATATGAACTGTTCAATGGTTTGATGCTTTAAATATAGCAAGGATAAAGCTAAATGTTTGTATTGATAAATACTTAAATTTGCCTTGAATTTCACGGCTTGGCTAACGCTAAATTGCTGAATAAAGTCGTTATTTTTGTTTGTTTTTGCGCACAAAAAGTATTCTCTTGGCTTCATAACATTAAGTTTGAAGCACTGGAGTCACATGGACTATTTTAATTATGTCTTTCCTATACTTTAGGGCCTTGAAAGTGTTCATCACTTTGTCTATGGAGGGATCAGAGAGCTCTGGGAATTCATAAAAAATATCTTCATCTGTGTCTGAAGATGAACGAAGGTTTGGAACGACATGAGGTTGAATAATTAATGACAGAATTTACATTTTGGGGTGAACTAACTAACCCTTTAAATTGGTGTTCACTTTTCTCAGTGATCATTTTTTTATCAGCTGATGTAATAATTATGATGTATTTGAATTTTATGTTTTTAACATTGTTCGAAACATTGTTTTAATTAGATGACTGAATTACTGTTCTCAGTGGGTTAAACAGACCAATGGTAATTTAAAAAACTGTTATACGAAAATGAAATGCTGTAGTACATAACGTTTTTTTTTTTACTTGAAGTCCGCTTTATGGAAAGGTGAAAAAATAAGCTACTGTGTTTTGCACTGTTGCATTGTCATTTTAAAGTGAATAAATGTTTTGTATTGAGATGCTGGTTTACTGTTTCATGGTACTTTAAAAAAAATTACAAAATAATGAATTTTATATTTTTTTAAAAGTAGCTTGGAAAAAAGTAACTTAATGTGTGGCTTACAAGGAGACATTTGTAAATATTATTTAAAAGATTAAATTGGATATACTTAAAACTATAATTTTCTAAATTGATAAAATTGAGTTGCTATTACTTAAGAGTCCAAGTTGAAAACATGCAAAGTCTAATAGGATAAACACAAATAAAATGAGTTTAAAATACTCAAAAAGCTGATGCAAATAGTTGCCTCAATTTTATTGAGTAAAACGGTCACAGTATTTTTTACAGTGTACCGAGTTACTGTACATTGCAGTCTATCAGATTTTCATCTTAAATTTTGGCCATATAAATAACAACATGTGCACCAAAGTGCATATATATTTGCTCCGTTTGGGCCTCTGAATAAAAGTGAGGTGTCTGTTTTCCTCCTTGAGTGGCTCTATATTCTTACATGAGCAATCATATCAAATATTATAAAAAAATGAAGGAATATATGTAAACTTTTGCTAAAAGTTCAGTAAACTGTCTTTATAACTATTATTTTTATGACTGTTATTTCATAAGTTGGCCTTTGTGGGGTTAACAAATAGATTTGTAACGTGTTACCCTAAATATTACATTTCTTAGTACTAAGTATTGATTGTAATTAGTACACTGTAAAAAAATATTGTTGGTTTAACTTAAAAAAGTAAGTTACCTGCACTCAAAAAAATTATTCAGGCCCTTCATAGATATAACACATTTAAATTCTGTTCACGTTACTTAAACATATCGAATTTTGTCACAACTTAATTTATTTGTGTTCAATCAACCTAATATATTTAAAACTGAAGTTTACTTAATTAAGTTGTGTTAAAACTACATGAAATATTTGTGTTGACATAACTAACCGGGCAGTGGATCTGTAGTTCAGCATGTTTTGCAAGGGACTCCATTAGGAGAGTAAATTTAGGGATTCAATTATTTTGTGTTTTTCTGTAAAGGGAAAGATGTTAGTGTTTAATGTTCAGTTATGTTGGACATTTAGAGGAGTTTCTTTAATGTGTTTTGTTTTTGTGGTTACCGCTGAAGAGGGACGTTGTGCTTGGGTTGTGGGAACTCAGTGAGCAATGCTAATGTCAGGAGTCACACCCCTTTTCTTATATTTTCATCATATACAATAATGATAATGAACGAAAGTGCTCATCATTGATTTTCCAATTACATTTTTCAATATAAGTTTGACAAGTATAAAAAAGTCATGTTATAAGTATATACATATCATTTAAACTGTATTTGATAAAATTGAGTTGGACCAACTCAATAACATTTCATTGCATGAATTCGTTTTTTTATGAGTTGGGGCTACACATTTATTGGATGGAAAACCTGCCCTCAATTAAATTGAGTTTGTCCAATGAGTTATTTTTGTGGTTATTATTATTATAGTGTGGTTGCCTTAAAATTTTGAGTTCATTGGAATTAAAAATTTGAGTTAATACAATGAAGGACATTGGTTTAATGATAATAATAATAAATAGAAACTCAAAATAGTATGTTATCTGAGCCCTATGATCTATTAATTAAGTTAATTTGACAAAAGATAAAAAGTTGTGATAAATCATGAAAATAATCTTTTACTTCATGGTAAAAATAGCATTTTGGTTTTGGTGTGAAAATAATTCTGGGTGGCCAGCATGGATACTTCTCATCTCTGAAAAACCATGTGAAGCGTTAAACCATCTAACCACGCATCAGATGTTCACATAATTTCTGTGGTCCTTCAGTCTCTAGAGCTCATGCCTAAATCACTTTTGTCCAGCGTTCAGCTTTTTTCTCACAGTACTTCAGACGCTGGTCCTCAAATCTCCCCAGTTTCCTCTGAAAGAGGCTCCGAATCCCTCATTTCAGCCAAATTCAACTGGGGCCTCAAGGGAAACGTCTAAAGGAAAATATGAACTGGCCTTGGTTCATTTCACAATAGCAGATAAGGACAAACCTCTCAAACAACATCCTTGAATGGCAGGTAAGTGCCAAAGCAGACACCACAAGCCTGAATGGATTTGAAGAGTGACATCTTTATCAGGCGTGGAAGTAGATGGAGGCCTGACGGGGTCACCGCATTCCAGAAGCGTCTTCATCATGGTTCATGTCATCAGCCGTCCACTCAGAGCTGCTGACCGGGCATGACATCACCATGCATTATTAAACTGAGAGACCAAGAGGAGTCACTGCTTGCTCATGTGAAAGTGTAGGAGTGACACAGAAGAGTAATAAAGAGCTATTAGTGAAACACTTTACAATGAATCCTCTTGGTATAGCTGTCACTGTGTTCATATATGGAGGTGTTTTTTTCTCACAGTCCTTTGCTGACATCTCTAATTAAGCAAAGAAGATAGTGAAGTCAAGGTTCATTCCCACCTTTTATTTATAGCTATATGGTTTGATTCTTATTTGTGAGTTCATTCAGCTGAGTCGGATGAGCTGAATATTTGTGCTACGGTAAAATGAATCATATTTTATCTGAGTTTTGAATGAAAGTTCTGCATTGAATGTGAGGCAATAAATACCATGTTCCGTGAAATAATGTCGATGAGAAACGTCTTTCCATAGTCACGACCTGTTCGCAAAATCAAAATTCAATGCGATTGGCTTTTCCATGAGGTTCATTCTCATGTTTACGCAGCACGTTTGAGCTTCTGCAAGAGCCAATGAGGTTAATTCTTGTGTTACGCAGCACGTTTGAGCTTCAGCAAGAACCAATGAGGTTCATTCTCGTGTTACGCAGCACGTTTGAGCTTCAGCAAGAACCAATGAGGTTCATTCTCGTGTTACGCAGCATGTTTGAGCTTCTGTAAGAACCAATGAGGTTCATTCTTGTGTTACGCAGCACATTTGAGCTTCTGTAAGAACCAATGAGGTTCATTCTCGTGTTACGCAGCACATTTGAGCTTCTGTAAGAACCAATGAGGTTCATTCTTGTGTTACGCAGCACATTTGAGCTTCTGTAAGAACCAATGAGGTTCATTCTTGTGTTACGCAGCACGTTTGAGCTTCAGCAAGAACCAATGAGGTTCATTCTCGTGTTACGCAGCATGTTTGAGCTTCTGTAAGAACCAATGAGGTTCATTCTCGTGTTACGCAGCACATTTGAGCTTCTGTAAGAACCAGTGAGGTTCATTCTTGTGTTACGCAGCACGTTTGAGCTTCTGCAAGAACCAATGAGGTTCATTCTTGTGTTACGCAGCACATTTGAGCTTCTGTAAGAACCAATGAGGTTCATTCTTGTGTTACGCAGCACGTTTGAGCTTCTGCAAGAACCAATGAGGTTCATTCTTGTGTTACGCAGCACATTTGAGCTTCTGTAAGAACCAGTGAGGTTCATTCTCGTGTTACGCAGCACGTTTGAGCTTCTGTAAGAACCAATGAGGTTCATTTTCGTGTTACGCAGCACATTTGAGCTTCTGTAAGAACCAATGAGGTTCATTCTCGTGTTACGCAGCACATTTGAGCTTCTGCAAGAACCAATGAGGTTCATTCTCGTGTTATGCAGCACGTTTGAGCTTCTGTAAGAACCAATGAGGTTCATTCTCGTGTTACGCAGCACATTTGAGCTTCTGCAAGAACCAATGAGGTTCATTCTTGTGTTACGCAGCACATTTGAGCTTCTGCAAGAACCAATGAGGTTCATTCTCGTGTTACGCAGCACGTTTGAGCTTCTGCAAGAGCCAATGAGGTTCATTCTCGTGTTACGCAGCACGTTTGAGCTTCAGCAAGAACCAATGAGGTTCATTCTCGTGTTACGCAGCACGTTTGATCTTCAGCAAGAACCAATGAGGTTCATTCTCGTGTTACGCAGCACGTTTGAGCTTCTGCAAGAACCAATGAGGTTCATTCTCGTGTTACGCAGCACGTTTGAGCTTCTGTAAGAACCAATGAGGTTAATTCTCGTGTTACGCAGCACATTTGAGCTTCTGCAAGAACCAATGAGGTTCATTCTTGTGTTACGCAGCACATTTGAGCTTCTGTAAGAACCAATGAGGTTCATTCTCGTGTTACGCAGCACATTTGAGCTTCTGCAAGAACCAATGAGGTTCATTCTCGTGTTACGCAGCACGTTTGAGCTTCTGCAAGAGCCAATGAGGTTCATTCTCGTGTTACGCAGCACGTTTGAGCTTCAGCAAGAACCAATGAGGTTCATTCTCGTGTTACGCAGCACGTTTGAGCTTCAGCAAGAACCAATGAGGTTCATTCTTGTGTTACGCAGCACGTTTGAGCTTCTGCAAGAACCAATGAGGTTCATTCTCGTGTTACGCAGCAAGTTTGAGCTTCAGCAAGAACAAATGAGGTTCATTCTCGTGTTACGCAGCACATTTGAGCTTCTGTAAGAACCAATGAGGTTCATTCTCGTGTTACGCAGCACGTTTGAGCTTCTGCAAGAACCAATGAGGTTCATTCTCGTGTTACGCAGCACGTTTGAGCTTCTGTAAGAACCAATGAGGTTCATTCTCATGTTACGCAGCACATTTGAGCTTCTGTAAGAACCAATGAGGTTCATTCTTGTGTTATGCAGCACATTTGAGCTTCTGCAAGAACCAATGAGGTTCATTCTCGTGTTACGCAGCACGTTTGAGCTTCTGCAAGAACCAATGAGGTTCATTCTCGTGTTACGCAGCACATTTGAGCTTCTGTAAGAACCAATGAGGTTCATTCTCGTGTTACGCAGCACGTTTGAGCTTCTGTAAGAACCAATGAGGTTCATTCTCGTGTTACGCAGCACATTTGAGCTTCTGTAAGAACCAATGAGGTTCATTCTCGTGTTACGCAGCACATTTGAGCTTCTGTAAGAACCAATGAGGTTCATTCTCGTGTTACGCAGCACGTTTGAGCTTCAGCAAGAACCAATGAGGTTCATTCTCGTGTTACGCAGCACGTTTGATCTTCAGCAAGAACCAATGAGGTTCATTCTCGTGTTACGCAGCACGTTTGAGCTTCTGCAAGAACCAATGAGGTTCATTCTCGTGTTACGCAGCACGTTTGAGCTTCTGTAAGAACCAATGAGGTTAATTCTCGTGTTACGCAGCACATTTGAGCTTCTGCAAGAACCAATGAGGTTCATTCTTGTGTTACGCAGCACATTTGAGCTTCTGTAAGAACCAATGAGGTTCATTCTCGTGTTACGCAGCACATTTGAGCTTCTGCAAGAACCAATGAGGTTCATTCTCGTGTTACGCAGCACGTTTGAGCTTCTGCAAGTGCCAATGAGGTTCATTCTTGTGTTACGCAGCACGTTTGAGCTTCAGCAAGAACCAATGAGGTTCATTCTCGTGTTACGCAGCACGTTTGAGCTTCAGCAAGAACCAATGAGGTTCATTCTTGTGTTACGCAGCACGTTTGAGCTTCTGCAAGAACCAATGAGGTTCATTCTCGTGTTA
>JARQWZ010005703.1:0-40000 GCA_033150135.1 Gobio occitaniae
GGGATAGAAAATACGGTTTGTACGGTATAAAAACCATTACGCCTATGGAATGTCCTCACATTTCACAAAAACAAACATGTGTGTGTGTGTGTGTGTGTGTGTTGTTTTCCAGTGCGTTCTCCCATTAGCAGTTGCTCTCGCTTCCCAGACACAGACCTCTTTAAAAGTGAAGTGTGTAATCTTTGCGGAATTACACAAATAATGACTGTTTTCAAACAGGTTTTCTATTAGTCAGACAAACAGAGTGACATCATCTGAGTCAAATAAACACAGCCATGTTTTTAAAGCCAGTCATTGTTTACAGTTTCCAGTGGCTCATTTATAATCGACTCGATAACCTGGGACAGGACAGGAGAAAGTATTCCACATCCATAAAGTTCCTCACGATCACAGGGTCTGTTCTGTGTGTGTGTGTGTGTGTGTGTGTGTGTGTGTGTGTGTGTGTGTGTGTGTGTTTGTTATGGCTCTGCATCCCCTCGTTCTGGAATAAGAGCGGATCCTTTATTTGACATTCCCTGACTGTATTAATCTTGTGCTGACATGTTTCCACATACCCGGAAACGCTCACTCCGGACCCTGGGTGGCTACTTTCCCTCCAAACGAACAAACATGTGACCACAAACACAAGTGTAGACCAAACATCAGATGAGCTGGAAGGGTCAGTGTTTAGAGAGCATGACGCTGAGGGGCTGTTTACTGATGCTGCTGAAAACATGTCATTAATCAGCCGCATCGCTCCAGTCCATCACGGGCCCAGAACTGGACGGAAGTCGCATTTATCTGGAGGCCGGGAGGTCAGAGCCCTTCCAGGGAATCTGGTGTTGGAAAGCCCTTCTCTGGAAACAGGCATGGCTTCTCCTTCATCTGTGTACGTGAGAGTCTGGATGGCAGACATTAAACACGATCAGAGGCCACAGCACCATCACTGCGGCTCACTGTGGGCTGCGGATCTCTCCACATTCCCCAGTGGAGGCTCAGCCATGAGCTCATGACGTCTGAGCTGCTGCTGCTGGGGAAAGGTGTGCCATTGCTCATGTTCTTCAGCTGGCAGATCATCAGCTGATGCCTCATCTCACTGAGTTACGGGTATAGAGCCTCAGGCTGGCTCTGGTCCATCACACAGCCCTGGTTCTGGAGCTCTTAGACACTGTTAGTTATGAGATGCTCCTGTTTTATCCCAGCGTTTGGGTCGTTTTAACCCAGGGGTTGGATTATTTTAACCCAGTCAATGGGTTGTTTTAACCCAGTTGTTGGATTATTTTAACCCAGTCAATGGGTTGTTTTAACCCAGCTGTTGGATTATTTTACCCCAGTGAATGGGATGTTTTAACCCAGGGGTTGGATTATTTTAACCCAGTCAATGGGTTGTTTTAACCCAGTTGTTGGATTATTTTACCCCAGTGAATGGGATGTTTTAACCCAGCTGTTGGATTATTTTACCCCAGTGAATGGGATGTTTTAACCCAGTTGTTGGATTATTTTACCCCAGTGAATGGGATGTTTTAACCCAGCTGTTGGATTATTTTAACCCCAGTGAATGGGATGTTTTAACCCAGTTGTTGGATTATTTTAACCCAGTGAATGGGATGTTTTAACCCAGTGAATGGGATGTTTTAACCCAGCTGTTGGATTATTTTAACCCAGTGAATGGGATGTTTTAACCCAGTGAATGGGATGTTTTAACCCAGTTGTTGGATTATTTTACCCCAGTGAATGGGATGTTTTAACCCAGCTGTTGGATTATTTTAACCCCAGTGAATGGGATGTTTTAACCCAGCTGTTGGATTATTTTAACCCCAGTGAATGGGATGTTTTAACCCAGTTGTTGGATTATTTTAACCCAGTGAATGGGATGTTTTAACCCAGCTGTTGGATTATTTTAACCCCAGTGAATGGGATGTTTTAACCCAGTTGTTGGATTATTTTAACCCAGTGAATGGGATGTTTTAACCCAGTGAATGGGATGTTTTAACCCAGCTGTTGGATTATTTTAACCCAGTGAATGGGATGTTTTAACCCAGTTGTTGGATTATTTTACCCCAGTGAATGGGATATTTTAACCCAGCTGTTGGATTATTTTAACCCCAGTAAATGGGATGTTTTAACCCAGTGAATGGGATGTTTTAACCCAGTTGTTGGATTATTTTACCCCAGTGAATGGGATGTTTTAACCCAGTTGTTGGATTATTTTAACCCAGTGAATGGGATGTTTTAACCCAGCTGTTGGATTATTTTAACCCAGTGAATGGGTTGTTTTAACCCAGTGAATGGGATGTTTTAACCCAGCTGTTGGATTATTTTAACCCAGTGAATGGGTTGTTTTAACCCAGTGAATGGGATGTTTTAACCCAGTTGTTGGATTATTTTACCCCAGTGAATGGGATGTTTTAACCCAGCTGTTGGATTATTTTACCCCAGTGAATGGGATGTTTTAACCCAGCTGTTGGATTATTTTAACCCCAGTGAATGGGATGTTTTAACCCAGTTGTTGGATTATTTTAACCCAGTGAATGGGATGTTTTAACCCAGCTGTTGGATTATTTTAACCCAGTGAATGGGATGTTTTAACCCAGCTGTTGGATTATTTTAACCCAGTGAATGGGATGTTTTAACCCAGTTGTTGGATTATTTTACCCCAGTGAATGGGATGTTTTAACCCAGCTGTTGGATTATTTTAACCCAGTGAATGGGATGTTTTAACCCAGCTGTTGGATTATTTTAACCCAGTGAATGGGATGTTTTAACCCAGTTGTTGGATTATTTTAACCCAGTGAATGGGATGTTTTAACCCAGCTGTTGGATTATTTTAACCCAGTGAATGGGATGTTTTAACCCAGCTGTTGGATTATTTTAACCCCAGTAAATGGGATGTTTTAACCCAGTGAATGGGATGTTTTAACCCAGTTGTTGGATTATTTTAACCCCAGTGAATGGGATGTTTTAACCCAGCTGTTGGATTATTTTAACCCAGTGAATGGGTTGTTTTAACCCAGTGAATGGGATGTTTTAACCCAGTTGTTGGATTATTTTACCCCAGTGAATGGGATGTTTTAACCCAGCTGTTGGATTATTTTACCCCAGTGAATGGGATGTTTTAACCCAGCTGTTGGATTATTTTAACCCCAGTGAATGGGATGTTTTAACCCAGTTGTTGGATTATTTTAACCCAGTGAATGGGATGTTTTAACCCAGCTGTTGGATTATTTTAACCCAGTGAATGGGATGTTTTAACCCAGCTGTTGGATTATTTTAACCCAGTGAATGGGATGTTTTAACCCAGTTGTTGGATTATTTTACCCCAGTGAATGGGATGTTTTAACCCAGCTGTTGGATTATTTTAACCCCAGTAAATGGGATGTTTTAACCCAGTGAATGGGATGTTTTAACCCAGCTGTTGGATTATTTTAACCCCAGTAAATGGGATGTTTTAACCCAGTGAATGGGATGTTTTAACCCAGTTGTTGGATTATTTTACCCCAGTGAATGGGATGTTTTAACCCAGTTGTTGGATTATTTTAACCCAGTGAATGGGATGTTTTAACCCAGCTGTTGGATTATTTTAACCCAGTGAATGGGTTGTTTTAACCCAGTGAATGGGATGTTTTAACCCAGCTGTTGGATTATTTTAACCCAGTGAATGGGTTGTTTTAACCCAGTGAATGGGATGTTTTAACCCAGTTGTTGGATTATTTTACCCCAGTGAATGGGATGTTTTAACCCAGCTGTTGGATTATTTTACCCCAGTGAATGGGATGTTTTAACCCAGCTGTTGGATTATTTTAACCCCAGTGAATGGGATGTTTTAACCCAGTTGTTGGATTATTTTAACCCAGTGAATGGGATGTTTTAACCCAGCTGTTGGATTATTTTAACCCAGTGAATGGGTTGTTTTAACCCAGTGAATGGGATGTTTTAACCCAGTTGTTGGATTATTTTACCCCAGTGAATGGGATGTTTTAACCCAGCTGTTGGATTATTTTACCCCAGTGAATGGGATGTTTTAACCCAGCTGTTGGATTATTTTAACCCCAGTAAATGGGATGTTTTAACCCAGCTGTTGGATTATTTTACCCCAGTGAATGGGATGTTTTAACCCAGCTGTTGGATTATTTTACCCCAGTGAATGGGTTGTTTTAACCCATTGAATGCGTTGTTTTAAACCAGCTGTTGGATTATTTTACCCCAATGAATGGGATGTTTTGACCCAGCTGTTGGATTATTTTAACCCCAGTGAATGGGATGTTTTAACCCAGCTGTTGGATTAATTTAACCCCAGTAAATGGGATGTTTTAACCCAGCTGTTGGATTATTTTAACCCAGTGAATGGGATGTTTTAACCCAGCTGTTGGATTAATTTAACCCCAGTAAATGGGATGTTTTAACCCAGCTGTTGGATTATTTTAACCCAGTGAATGGGATGTTTTAACCCAGCTGTTGGATTATTTTACCCCAGTGAATGGGTTGTTTTAACCCATTGAATGCGTTGTTTTAACCCAGCTGTTGGATTATTTTACCCCAATGAATGGGATGTTTTAACCCATCTGTTGGATTATTTTAACCCCAGTAAATGCGTTGTTTTAACCCAGCTGTTGGATTATTTTACCCCAATGAATGGGATGTTTTAACCCAGCTGTTGGATTATTTTACCCCAATGAATGGGATGTTTTAACCCAGCTGTTGGATTATTTTAACCCAGTGAATGGGTTGTTTTAACCCAGTGAATGGGATGTTTTAACCCAGTTGTTGGATTATTTTACCCCAATGAATGGGATGTTTTAACCCAGCTGTTGGATTATTTTAACCCAGTGAATGGGTTGTTTTAACCCAGTGAATGGGATGTTTTAACCCAGTTGTTGGATTATTTTACCCCAGTGAATGGGTTGTTTTAACCCAGCTGTTGGATTATTTTACCCCAGTGAATGGGATGTTTTAACCCAGCTGTTGGATTATTTTACCCCAGTGAATGGGTTGTTTTAACCCAGCTGTTGGATTATTTTACCCCAGTGAATGGGATGTTTTAACCCAGTTGTTGGATTATTTTACCCCAGTGAATGGGATGTTTTAACCCAGCTGTTAGATTATTTTAACCCCAGTAAATGGGATGTTTTAACCCAGCTGTTGGATTATTTTACCCCAGTGAATGGGATGTTTTAACCCAGCTGTTGGATTATTTTACCCCAGTGAATGGGTTGTTTTAACCCATTGAATGCGTTGTTTTAACCCAGCTGTTGGATTATTTTACCCCAATGAAAGGGATGTTTTGACCCAGCTGTTGGATTATTTTAACCCAGTGAATGGGATGTTTTAACCCAGCTGTTGGATTATTTTACCCCAATGAAAGGGATGTTTTGACCCAGCTGTTGGATTATTTTAACCCAGTGAATGGGATGTTTTAACCCAGTTGTTGGATTATTTTAACCCAGTGAATGGGATGTTTTAACCCAGCTGTTGGATTATTTTAACCCAGTGAATGGGATGTTTTAACCCAGCTGTTGGATTATTTTAACCCCAGTGAATGGGATGTTTTAACCCAGCTGTTGGATTAATTTAACCCCAGTAAATGGGATGTTTTAACCCAGCTGTTGGATTATTTTAACCCAGTGAATGGGATGTTTTAACCCAGCTGTTGGATTAATTTAACCCCAGTAAATGGGATGTTTTAACCCAGCTGTTGGATTATTTTACCCCAGTGAATGGGTTGTTTTAACCCATTGAATGCGTTGTTTTAACCCAGCTGTTGGATTATTTTACCCCAATGAATGGGATGTTTTAACCCAGCTGTTGGATTATTTTACCCCAGTGAATGGGTTGTTTTAACCCATTGAATGCGTTGTTTTAACCCAGCTGTTGGATTATTTTACCCCAGTGAATGGGATGTTTTAACCCAGCTGTTGGATTATTTTACCCCAGTGAATGGGTTGTTTTAACCCATTGAATGCGTTGTTTTAACCCAGCTGTTGGATTATTTTACCCCAGTGAATGGGATGTTTTAACCCAGCTGTTGGATTATTTTACCCCAGTGAATGGGTTGTTTTAACCCATTGAATGCGTTGTTTTAACCCAGCTGTTGGATTATTTTACCCCAATGAATGGGATGTTTTAACCCATCTGTTGGATTATTTTAACCCCAGTAAATGCGTTGTTTTAACCCAGCTGTTGGATTATTTTACCCCAATGAATGGGATGTTTTAACCCAGCTGTTGGATTATTTTACCCCAATGAATGGGATGTTTTAACCCAGCTGTTGGATTATTTTAACCCAGTGAATGGGTTGTTTTAACCCAGTGAATGGGATGTTTTAACCCAGTTGTTGGATTATTTTAACCCAGTGAATGGGTTGTTTTAACCCAGTGAATGGGATGTTTTAACCCAGCTGTTGGATTATTTTAACCCAGTGAATGGGTTGTTTTAACCCAGTGAATGGGATGTTTTAACCCAGTTGTTGGATTATTTTACCCCAGTGAATGGGATGTTTTAACCCAGCTGTTGGATTATTTTAACCCCAGTCAATGGGTTGTTTTAACCCAGCTGTTGGATTATTTTACCCTAGTGAATGGGATGTTTTAACCCAGGGGTTGGATTATTTTAACCCAGTCAATGGGTTGTTTAACCCAGTTGTTGGATTATTTTACCCCAGTGAATGGGATGTTTTAACCCAGCTGTTGGATTATTTTAACCCAGTGAATGGGATGTTTTAACCCAGTTGTTGGATTATTTTACCCCAGTGAATGGGATTTTTTAACCCAGCAGTTGGATTATTTTAACCCCAGTAAATGGGATGTTTTAACCCAGTGAATGGGATGTTTTAACCCAGTTGTTGGATTATTTTACCCCAGTGAATGGGATGTTTTAACCCAGCTGTTGGATTATTTTAACCCCAGTGAATGGGATGTTTTAACCCAGTTGTTGGATTATTTTAACCCAGTGAATGGGATGTTTTAACCCAGCTGTTGGAATATTTTAACCCAGTGAATGGGTTGTTTTAACCCAGTGAATGGGATGTTTTAACCCAGCTTTTGGATTATTTTAACCCAGTGAATGGGTTGTTTTAACCCAGTGAATGGGATGTTTTAACCCAGTTGTTGGATTATTTTACCCCAGTGAATGGGATGTTTTAACCCAGCTGTTGGATTATTTTACCCCAGTGAATGGGTTGTTTTAACCCAGCTGTTGGATTATTTTACCCCAGTGAATGGGATGTTTTAACCCAGCTGTTGGATTATTTTAACCCCAGTGAATGGGATGTTTTAACGCAGTTGTTGGATTATTTTAACCCAGTGAATGGGATGTTTTAACCCAGCTGTTGGATTATTTTAACCCAGTGAATGGGTTGTTTTAACCCAGTGAATGGGATGTTTTAACCCAGTTGTTGGATTATTTTACCCCAGTGAATGGGATGTTTTAACCCAGCTGTTGGATTATTTTACCCCAGTGAATGGGATGTTTTAACCCAGCTGTTGGATTATTTTACCCCAGTGAATGGGATGTTTTAACCCAGCTATTGGATTATTTTACCCCAGTGAATGGGTTGTTTTAACCCATTGAATGCGTTGTTTTAACCCAGCTGTTGGATTATTTTACCCCAATGAATGGGATGTTTTGACCCAGCTGTTGGATTATTTTAACCCCAGTGAATGGGATGTTTTAACCCAGCTGTTGGATTAATTTAACCCCAGTAAATGGGATGTTTTAACCCAGCTGTTGGATTATTTTAACCCAGTGAATGGGATGTTTTAACCCAGCTGTTGGATTAATTTAACCCCAGTAAATGGGATGTTTTAACCCAGCTGTTGGATTATTTTAACCCAGTGAATGGGATGTTTTAACCCAGCTGTTGGATTATTTTACCCCAGTGAATGGGTTGTTTTAACCCATTGAATGCGTTGTTTTAACCCAGCTGTTGGATTATTTTACCCCAATGAATGGGATGTTTTAACCCATCTGTTGGATTATTTTAACCCCAGTAAATGCGTTGTTTTAACCCAGCTGTTGGATTATTTTACCCCAATGAATGGGATGTTTTAACCCAGCTGTTGGATTATTTTACCCCAATGAATGGGATGTTTTAACCCAGCTGTTGGATTATTTTAACCCAGTGAATGGGTTGTTTTAACCCAGTGAATGGGATGTTTTAACCCAGTTGTTGGATTATTTTACCCCAGTGAATGGGATGTTTTAACCCAGCTGTTGGATTATTTTACCCCAGTGAATGGGTTGTTTTAACCCAGCTGTTGGATTATTTTACCCCAGTGAATGGGATGTTTTAACCCAGCTGTTGGATTATTTTACCCCAGTGAATGGGTTGTTTTAACCCAGTGAATGGGATGTTTTAACCCAGTTGTTGGATTATTTTACCCCAGTGAATGGGATGTTTTAACCCAGCTGTTGGATTATTTTAACCCCAGTAAATGGGATGTTTTAACCCAGCTGTTGGATTATTTTACCCCAGTGAATGGGATGTTTTAACCCAGCTGTTGGATTATTTTACCCCAGTGAATGGGTTGTTTTAACCCATTGAATGCTTTGTTTTAACCCAGCTGTTGGATTATTTTACCCCAATGAAAGGGATGTTTTGACCCAGCTGTTGGATTATTTTAACCCAGTGAATGGGATGTTTTAACCCAGCTGTTGGATTATTTTACCCCAATGAAAGGGATGTTTTGACCCAGCTGTTGGATTATTTTAACCCAGTGAATGGGATGTTTTAACCCAGTTGTTGGATTATTTTAACCCAGTGAATGGGATGTTTTAACCCAGCTGTTGGATTATTTTAACCCAGTGAATGGGATGTTTTAACCCAGCTGTTGGATTATTTTAACCCCAGTGAATGGGATGTTTTAACCCAGCTGTTGGATTAATTTAACCCCAGTAAATGGGATGTTTTAACCCAGCTGTTGGATTATTTTAACCCAGTGAATGGGATGTTTTAACCCAGCTGTTGGATTAATTTAACCCCAGTAAATGGGATGTTTTAACCCAGCTGTTGGATTATTTTACCCCAGTGAATGGGTTGTTTTAACCCATTGAATGCGTTGTTTTAACCCAGCTGTTGGATTATTTTACCCCAATGAATGGGATGTTTTAACCCAGCTGTTGGATTATTTTACCCCAATGAATGGGATGTTTTAACCCAGCTGTTGGATTATTTTACCCCAATGAATGGGATGTTTTAACCCAGCTGTTGGATTATTTTAACCCAGTGAATGGGTTGTTTTAACCCAGTGAATGGGATGTTTTAACCCAGTTGTTGGATTATTTTAACCCAGTGAATGGGTTGTTTTAACCCAGTGAATGGGATGTTTTAACCCAGCTGTTGGATTATTTTAACCCAGTGAATGGGTTGTTTTAACCCAGTGAATGGGATGTTTTAACCCAGCTGTTGGATTATTTTAACCCAGTGAATGGGTTGTTTTAACCCAGTGAATGGGATGTTTTAACCCAGTTGTTGGATTATTTTACCCCAGTGAATGGGATGTTTTAACCCAGCTGTTGAATTATTTTAACCCCAGTAAATGGGATGTTTTAACCCAGCTGTTGGATTATTTTACCCCAGTGAATGGGATGTTTTAACCCAGCTGTTGGATTATTTTACCCCAGTGAATGGGTTGTTTTAACCCATTGAATGCGTTGTTTTAACCCAGCTGTTGGATTATTTTACCCCAATGAAAGGGATGTTTTGACCCAGCTGTTGGATTATTTTAACCCAGTGAATGGGATGTTTTAACCCAGCTGTTGGATTATTTTACCCCAATGAAAGGGATGTTTTGACCCAGCTGTTGGATTATTTTAACCCAGTGAATGGGATGTTTTAACCCAGTTGTTGGATTATTTTAACCCAGTGAATGGGATGTTTTAACCCAGCTGTTGGATTATTTTAACCCAGTGAATGGGTTGTTTTAACCCAGCTGTTGGATTATTTTACCCCAATGAAAGGGATGTTTTGACCCAGCTGTTGGATTATTTTAACCCAGTGAATGGGATGTTTTAACCCAGTTGTTGGATTATTTTAACCCCAGTGAATGGGATGTTTTAACCCAGCTGTTGGATTAATTTAACCCCAGTAAATGGGATGTTTTAACCCAGCTGTTGGATTATTTTAACCCAGTGAATGGGATGTTTTAACCCAGCTGTTGGATTAATTTAACCCCAGTAAATGGGATGTTTTAACCCAGCTGTTGGATTATTTTACCCCAGTGAATGGGTTGTTTTAACCCATTGAATGCGTTGTTTTAACCCAGCTGTTGGATTATTTTAACCCAGTGAATGGGATGTTTTAACCCAGTTGTTGGATTATTTTAACCCAGTGAATGGGATGTTTTAACCCAGCTGTTGGATTATTTTAACCCAGTGAATGGGATGTTTTAACCCAGCTGTTGGATTATTTTAACCCCAGTGAATGGGATGTTTTAACCCAGCTGTTGGATTAATTTAACCCCAGTAAATGGGATGTTTTAACCCAGCTGTTGGATTATTTTAACCCAGTGAATGGGATGTTTTAACCCAGCTGTTGGATTAATTTAACCCCAGTAAATGGGATGTTTTAACCCAGCTGTTGGATTATTTTACCCCAGTGAATGGGTTGTTTTAACCCATTGAATGCGTTGTTTTAACCCAGCTGTTGGATTATTTTACCCCAATGAATGGGATGTTTTAACCCATCTGTTGGATTATTTTAACCCCAGTAAATGCGTTGTTTTAACCCAGCTGTTGGATTATTTTAGCCCAATGAATGGGATGTTTTAACCCAGCTGTTGGATTATTTTACCCCAATGAATGGGATGTTTTAACCCAGCTGTTGGATTATTTTAACCCAGTGAATGGGTTGTTTTAACCCAGTGAATGGGATGTTTTAACCCAGTTGTTGGATTATTTTAACCCAGTGAATGGGTTGTTTTAACCCAGTGAATGGGATGTTTTAACCCAGCTGTTGGATTATTTTAACCCAGTGAATGGGTTGTTTTAACCCAGTGAATGGGATGTTTTAACCCAGTTGTTGGATTATTTTACCCCAGTGAATGGGATGTTTTAACCCAGCTGTTGGATTATTTTAACCCCAGTAAATGGGATGTTTTAACCCAGCTGTTGGATTATTTTACCCCAGTGAATGGGATGTTTTAACCCAGCTGTTGGATTATTTTACCCCAGTGAATGGGTTGTTTTAACCCATTGAATGCGTTGTTTTAACCCAGCTGTTGGATTATTTTACCCCAATGAAAGGGATGTTTTGACCCAGCTGTTGGATTATTTTAACCCAGTGAATGGGATGTTTTAACCCAGCTGTTGGATTATTTTACCCCAATGAAAGGGATGTTTTGACCCAGCTGTTGGATTATTTTAACCCAGTGAATGGGATGTTTTAACCCAGTTGTTGGATTATTTTAACCCAGTGAATGGGATGTTTTAACCCAGCTGTTGGATTATTTTAACCCAGTGAATGGGTTGTTTTAACCCAGTGAATGGGATGTTTTAACCCAGTTGTTGGATTATTTTACCCCAGTGAATGGGATGTTTTAACCCAGTTGTTGGATTATTTTACCCCAATGAAAGGGATGTTTTGACCCAGCTGTTGGATTATTTTAACCCAGTGAATGGGATGTTTTAACCCAGTTGTTGGATTATTTTAACGCAGTGAATGGGATGTTTTAACCCAGCTGTTGGATTATTTTAACCCAGTGAATGGGTTGTTTTAACCCAGTGAATGGGATGTTTTAACCCAGTTGTTGGATTATTTTACCCCAGTGAATGGGATGTTTTAACCCAGCTGTTGGATTATTTTACCCCAGTGAATGGGTTGTTTTAACCCAGTGAATGGGATGTTTTAACCCAGTTGTTGGATTATTTTACCCCAGTGAATGGGATGTTTTAACCCAGCTGTTGGATTATTTTAACCCCAGTGAATGGGATGTTTTAACCCAGTGAATGGGATGTTTTAACCCAGTGAATGGGATGTTTTAACCCAGTGAATGGGATGTTTTAACCCAGCTGTTGGATTATTTTAACCCCAGTAAATGGGATGTTTTAACCCAGTGAATGGGATTTTTTAACCCAGCTGTTGGATTATTTTACCCCAGTGAATGGGATGTTTTAACCCAGCTGTTGGATTATTTTACCCCAGTGAATGGGTTGTTTTAACCCAGTGAATGGGATGTTTTAACCCAGTTGTTGGATTATTTTAACCCCAGTAAATGGGATGTTTTAACCCAGCTGTTGGATTATTTTACCCCAGTGAATGGGATGTTTTAACCCAGCTGTTGGATTATTTTACCCCAGTAAATGGGATGTTTTAACCCAGTTGTTGGATTATTTTAACCCAGTGAATGGGTTGTTTTAACCCAGTGAATGGGATGTTTTAAAACCAGCTGTTGGATTATTTTAACCCAGTGAATGGGATGTTTTAACCCAGCTGTTGGATTATTTTAACCCAGCGAATGGGTTATTTTAACCCAGTGAATAGGATGTTTTAACCCAGCTGTTGGATTATTTTACCCCAGTGAATGGGTTGTTTTAACCCAGCTGTTGGATTATTTTACCCCAGTGAATGGGTTGTTTTAACCCAGCTGTTGGATTATTTTACCCCAGTGAATGGGTTGTTTTAACCCAGCTGTTGGATTGTTTTAACCCAGTGAATGCGTTGTTTTAACCCAGCTGTTGGATTATTTTACCCCAATGAATGGGATGTTTTGACCCAGCTGTTGGATTATTTTAACCCAGTGAATGGGATGTTTTAACCCAGTTGTTGGATTATTTTACCCCAGTGAATGGGATGTTTTAACCCAGATGTTGGATTATTTTAACCCCAGTAAATGGGATGTTTTAACCCAGCTGTTGGATTATTTTACCCCAGTGAATGGGTTGTTTTAACCCATTGAATGCGTTGTTTTAACCCAGCTGTTGGATTATTTTAACCCAGTGAATGGGATGTTTTAACCCAGCTGTTGGATTATTTTACCCCAATGAAAGGGATGTTTTGACCCAGCTGTTGGATTATTTTAACCCAGTGAATGGGATGTTTTAACCCAGTTGTTGGATTATTTTAACCCAGTGAATGGGTTGTTTTAACCCAGTGAATGGGATGTTTTAACCCAGTTGTTGGATTATTTTACCCCAGTGAATGGGATGTTTTAACCCAGTTGTTGGATTATTTTACCCCAATGAAAGGGATGTTTTGACCCAGCTGTTGGATTATTTTAACCCAGTGAATGGGATGTTTTAACCCAGTTGTTGGATTATTTTAACCCAGTGAATGGGATGTTTTAACCCAGCTGTTGGATTATTTTAACCCAGTGAATGGGTTGTTTTAACCCAGTGAATGGGATGTTTTAACCCAGTTGTTGGATTATTTTACCCCAGTGAATGGGATGTTTTAACCCAGCTGTTGGATTATTTTACCCCAGTGAATGGGTTGTTTTAACCCAGTGAATGGGATGTTTTAACCCAGTTGTTGGATTATTTTACCCCAGTGAATGGGATGTTTTAACCCAGCTGTTGGATTATTTTAACCCCAGTAAATGGGATGTTTTAACCCAGCTGTTGGATTATTTTACCCCAGTGAATGGGATGTTTTAACCCAGCTGTTGGATTATTTTACCCCAGTGAATGGGTTGTTTTAACCCAGTGAATGGGATGTTTTAACCCAGTTGTTGGATTATTTTAACCCCAGTAAATGGGATGTTTTAACCCAGCTGTTGGATTATTTTACCCCAGTGAATGGGATGTTTTAACCCAGCTGTTGGATTATTTTACCCCAGTAAATGGGATGTTTTAACCCAGTTGTTGGATTATTTTAACCCAGTGAATGGGTTGTTTTAACCCAGCTGTTGGATTATTTTAACCCAGTGAATGGGATGTTTTAAAACCAGCTGTTGGATTATTTTAACCCAGTGAATGGGATGTTTTAACCCAGCTGTTGGATTATTTTAACCCAGCGAATGGGTTATTTTAACCCAGTGAATGGGATGTTTTAACCCAGCTGTTGGATTATTTTACCCCAGTGAATGGGTTGTTTTAACCCAGCTGTTGGATTATTTTACCCCAGTGAATGGGTTGTTTTAACCCAGCTGTTGGATTATTTTACCCCAGTGAATGGGTTGTTTTAACCCAGCTGTTGGATTGTTTTAACCCAGTGAATGCGTTGTTTTAACCCAGCTGTTGGATTATTTTACCCCAATGAATGGGATGTTTTGACCCAGCTATTGGATTATTTTAACCCAGTGAATGGGATGTTTTAACCCAGCTGTTGGATTATTTTAACCCCAGTAAATGGGATGTTTTAACCCAGCTGTTGGATTATTTTAACCCAGTGAATGGGTTGTTTTAACCCAGTGAATGGGATGTTTTAACCCAGTTGTTGGATTATTTTACCCCAGTGAATGGGATGTTTTAACCCAGCTGTTGGATTATTTTAACCCCAGTAAATGGGATGTTTTAACCCAGCTGTTGGATTATTTTACCCCAGTGAATGGGATGTTTTAACCCAGCTGTTGGATTATTTTAACCCAGTGAATGGGATGTTTTAACCCAGCGGTTGGATTATTTTAACCCAGTGAATGGGATGTTTTAACCCAGTTGTTGGATTATTTTAACCCAGTGAATGGGATGTTTTAAAACCAGCTGTTGGATTATTTTAACCCAATGAATGGGATGTTTTAACCCAGCTGTTGGATTATTTTAACCCAGCGAATGTTTTTTTTTAACCCAGTGAATGGGTTGTTTTAACCCAGCTGTTGGATTATTTTAACCCAGCGAATGGGTTGTTTTAACCCAGTGAATGGGTTGTTTTAACCCAGCTGTTGGATTATTTTAACCCAGCGAATGGGTTGTTTTAACCCAGTGAATGGGATGTTTTAACCCAGTGAATGGGTTGTTTTAACCCAGCTGTTGGATTATTTTACCCCAGTGAATGGGTTGTTTTAACCCAGCTGTTGGATTATTTTAACCCAGCGAATGGTTTTTTTTAACCCAGTGAATGGGTTGTTTTAACCCAGCTGTTGGATTATTTTAACCCAGCGAATGGGTTGTTTTAACCCAGTGAATGGGTTGTTTTAACCCAGTGAATGGGTTGTTTTAACCCAGCGAATGGGTTATTCTAACCCAGCGAATGGGTTGTTTTAACCCAGTGAATGGGTTGTTTTAACCCAGCTGTTGGATTATTTTAACCCAGCGAATTGTTTTTTTTAACCCAGTGAATGGGTTGTTTTAACCCAGCTGTTGGATTATTTTAACCCAGCGAATGGGTTGTTTTAACCCAGTGAATGGGTTGTTTTAACCCAGCTGTTGGATTATTTTACCCCAGTGAATGGGTTGTTTTAACCCAGCTGTTGGATTATTTTACCCCAGTGAATGGGATGTTTTAACCCAGCTGTTGGATTATTTTACCCTAGTGAATGGGTTGTTTTAACCCAGTGAATGGGTTGTTTTAACCCAGCTGTTGGATTATTTTAACCCAGCGAATTGTTTTTTTTAACCCAGTGAATGGGTTGTTTTAACCCAGCTGTTGGATTATTTTAACCCAGCGAATGGGTTGTTTTAACCCAGTGAATGGGTTGTTTTAACCCAGCTGTTGGATTATTTTACCCCAGTGAATGGGTTGTTTTAACCCAGCTGTTGTATTATTTTACCCCAGTGAATGGGTTGTTTTAACCCAGCTGTTGGATTATTTTACCCCAGTGAATGGGTTGTTTTAACCCAGCTGTTGGATTATTTTACCCCAGTGAATGGGATGTTTTAACCCAGCTGTTGGATTATTTTACCCCAGTGAATGGGATGTTTTAACCCAGCTGTTGGATTATTTTACCCCAGTGAATGGGTTGTTTTAACCCAGCTGTTGGATTATTTTACCCCAGTGAATGGGATGTTTTAACCCAGGGGTTGGGGTTGTTTTAACCCAGTTGTTGGATTATTTTAACCCAGGGGTTGGGGTTGTTTTAACCCAGCTGTTGGATTATTTTACCCCAGTGAATGGGATGTTTTAACCCAGCTGTTGGATTATTTTAACCCAGTGAATGGGTTGTTTTAACCCAGCTGTTGGATTATTTTACCCCAGTGAAAAGGATGTTTTAACCCAGGGGTTGGATTATTTTACCCCAGTGAATGGGATGTTTTAACCCAGGGGTTGGGGTTGTTTTAACCCAGTTGTTGGATTATTTTAACCCAGGGGTTGGGGTTGTTTTAACCCAGCTGTTGGATTATTTTAACCCAGTGAATGGGTTGTTTTAACCCAGCTGTTGGATTATTTTAACCCAGTGAATGGGTTGTTTTAACCCAGCTGTTGGATTATTTTACCCCAGTGAATGGGTTGTTTTAACCCAGCTGTTGGATTATTTTACCCCAGTGAATGGGATGTTTTAACCCAGGGGTTGGGGTTGTTTTAACCCAGTTGTTGGATTATTTTAACCCAGGGGTTGGGGTTGTTTTAACCCAGCTGTTGGATTATTTTAACCCAGTGAATGGGTTGTTTTAACCCAGCTGTTGGATTATTTTAACCCAGTGAATGGGATGTTTTAAACCAGCTGTTGGATTATTTTACCCCAGTGAATGGGTTGTTTTACCCCAGTGAATGGGTTGTTTTACCCCAGTGAATGGGTTGTTTCATCCCAAAGGTTGGGGTTGTTTTAAACCAGTGGTTGGGGTTGTTTTAACCCAACGGTTGGGTTGTTTTAACCCAACGGTTGGGTTGTTTTAACCCAGCTGTTGGATTATTTTACCCCAGTGAATGGGATGTTTTAACCCAGCTGTTGTATTATTTTACCCCAGTGAATGGGTTGTTTTACCCCAGTGAATGGGTTGTTTTACCCCAGTGAATGGGTTGTTTCATCCCAAAGGTTGGGGTTGTTTTAAACCAGTGGTTGGGGTTGTTTTAACCCAACGGTTGGGTTGTTTTAACCTAGCTGTTGGATTATTTTACCCCAGTGAATGGGATGTTTTAACCCAGGGTTTGGGGTTGTTTTAACCCAGCTGTTGGATTATTTTACCCCAGTGAATGGGATGTTTTAACCCAGCTGTTGGATTATTTTACCCCAGTGAATGGGTTGTTTTAACCCAGCTGTTGGATTATTTTAACCCAGTGAATGGGATGTTTTAACCCAGGGGTTGGGGTTGTTTTAACCCAGTTGTTGGATTATTTTAACCCAGGGGTTGGGGTTGTTTTAACCCAGTTGTTGGATTATTTTAACCCAGTGAATTGGATGTTTTAACCCAGCTGTTGGATTATTTTAACCCAGCTAATGGGTTGTTTTAACCCAGCTGTTTGATTATTTTAACCCAGTGAATGGGATGTTTTAACCCAGGGGTTGGGGTTGTTTTAACCCAGTTGTTGGATTATTTTAACCCAGTGAATGGGATGTTTTAACCCAGCTGTTGTATTATTTTAACCCAGTGAATGGGATGTTTTAACCCAGTTGTTGGATTATTTTACCCCAGTGAATGGGATGTTTTAACCCAGCTGTTGTATTATTTTACCCCAGTGAATGGGATGTTTTAACCCAGCTGTTGGATTATTTTACCCCAGTGAATGGGATGTTTTAACCCAGCTGTTGGATTATTTTAACCCAGTGAATGGGTTGTTTTAACCCAGCTGTTGGATTATTTTAACCCAGTGAATGGGATGTTTTAACCCAGCTGTTGGATTATTTTAACCCAGTGAATGGGATGTTTTAACCCAGCTGTTGGATTATTTTAACCCAGTGAATGGGTTGTTTTAACCCAGCTGTTGTATTATTTTAACCCAGTGAATGGGATGTTTTAACCCAGCTGTTGGATTATTTTAACCCAGTGAATGGGTTGTTTTAACCCAGCTGTTGGATTATTTTAACCCAGTGAATGGGATGTTTTAAACCAGCTGTTGGATTATTTTACCCCAGTGAATGGGTTGTTTCATCCCAAAGGTTGGGGTTGTTCCCCTTCGTTCAGTCACTACGACGTAACGTTAGTGACTAACGAATGGGGGTTTCGCTTAGAAGCCTATCAACTTCGAGTTTTGAGAAAACGCCCAATGGCGTGCCAATGCCATGGGGCATGCGGAATTTGCATACGTAGCTCCGCCTCACTGCGTGAGTATATAAGGAAGTACGAGGCAATATCGCATTATGTTTCTGCTTTCGGAGCCAAGAGTACCTACCTCTTCACTCCTACAGCCTTCTGAGACTCTGTCAGCTTCTTCGAGACGAGCAGCTTTCCAGTCGGTGTTTGTGTGACGGCGCGTTCCAGTGATCGCATACTTCCTGCCTGCTGATCTGTGCAGTGGTCTGCATCCAGCTGGTGTGTGTTTCCCTGGGCGCTTCGGCATCGGCTGCAAAGTTTCCTCTCATAAAAGAGCTTGCACGTGACGCGTCCTTTTCAGGATGTTTCGTCCGTGCACTTCTGGGTGCGGTAGATCACTTTTTTCTTTCGACGGGCACGAGCGCTGTGTGACGTGTTTGGGCTTTCAGCACGCTCAGGCAGCGCTCGTGGATGACTCATGTTCTCTCTGCGGGAACCTGGCCATCTCAGTGCTTCGATCGAGACTCCGTGAATTCCGTGCTGATGCCGGAATGAGAGTCCCCTCCGCCACCCCCCAATCTGCGGTCTCCTCTGGAGGCGGCACTTTGGCTGGTGACCAGGGTGATCTGAGGGTGACGGTGTGGAATAAAGCTCCGACGCTAGTTCCTCGGCCCACACCCCCCTCTCAGGCACTTGACCCGGCCCGCGCTCAAGCGTCTACATCGGGGCCGGCTCCTGCTGTCCCGACTGTGGCGTTTGGCGCGGCGGAGGAGGAAGTGATGTCTATCGCCGCATCACAAGGTGGGCTGGAGTCATCTGAGGATGAGGATGAGGATTCGGCTGTGCTGCCACCTTCGGGTGCGCCAGCATTGCCCGAGTCGGACCCAGAGTTGACAGCCATGCTCTCTCGGGCCGCCGCAGCGCTTGGACTGGAGTGGAACCCTCCGCCTCAGCCCGAGCGTTCGCGGTTGGACGATTGGTTTTTGGGGGCGGCGCGTCCGGACACCCGTCCGGCCGCTCCTCCAATACCTTTCTTCCCCGAGGTGCATGAAGAGGTCGCGCGTTCCTGGAAGGCCCCGTTGTCTTCCCGTGAACGTTTGGCGGCCTCTTCCGCCTTCACCTCTCTCGATGGAGCCGCGGCTCATGGGTACACTGGGGTCCCCCCAGTCGAACGTTCTGTTGCGATGCAACTGTGTCCTCAGAGCGCTTCGTCCTGGCGTGGTGACCCTAAGCACCCCTCCAAAGCCTGTAGGTTTTCGTCATCCCTGGTGGCGAGGTCCTATAGAGCTGCGGGGCAGGCCGCCGCTTCTTTGCATACCATGGCAACTCTTCAGGCCTACCAGGCCAAGTTGCTGTGTGATATGCACGAGAGGGGGGCTGATCCAGGACTCAGCAATGAGTTGCGTGCCGCCACCGACCTCGCTCTCCGGGCGACGAAGGTGACCGCACGCTCCCTGGGTCAGGTGATGTCCACAAATGTGGTCCAGGAGCGACACCTATGGCTCAACCTGTCCGATATGCGCGACGCTGAGCGAACACGTTTCCTCAACGCCCCCATATCACAGGATGGGCTATTCGGCGGAGCGGTCGAGAGCTTCGCCCAACAGTTCTCGGCCGCTCAGAAGCAGACTGAGGCAATAAAATACATCCTGCCCCGGCGGTCAGCTGCTGCCTCCACCCCACCGCCCGCGCAGGTGCCTCAGCCTGCTCGTCGCCGAGGACGCCCTCCCGCGGCTTCCTCCGCCTCTGCGCCACCCAAGCAGCAGCCTCCACCCGGGCCGCGCAGAGGCAGCCGCAGGAAGGCGTCCACGTCCGCTCCAGCCCCGCAGCCCGCGAAGAAACGCCAGGCTAAGCGGCGCTCCTGATGCGGACGGCTCAGGGATGGGCAGTTCTTTCCAGGAGACGGCGGCAGGGCCGCTACTTCCCCCGGTGGAGGGCCGGGGGAGAATCTTTTGTTCAGCTGCTGGCCCCCGGGTCAGCAGCACCCTAATGTGGTTAAAGAAAGAACTGACAACCCCATCCCTGAGCCCCCAGAGATCGGTGACGGCAGTGCGCGCCACCCTCGGGTCTCGCCACTCTCGTCCCTCTCTGTCGCCAGCCCCCTGGCAGAGCAGACCCCAGTGGAACGCGAGTCCTTCCCTGGTCCCCTCTGTCAGGGCGCAGCCGTTAACCGTGCTCCGACCCGGGGACGCCCAACAGCCTCCCCTGTCCGCGCCGGTAACGCTGCCTCGCTGCCCCACCCAGGGTACGTCTGTCGTCCGTATGACCCCGTTGGTGCAGTCTCTGGAAGCCTGGCTTCAGCTTCCGGGGTTGTCCCGCTGGGTTGCCCGGACCATCAAGCTCGGCTACGCGATTCAGTTCGCGCAGGCTCCTCCCCGTTACAGGGGAGTCCGCTATACCATGACCGGGGCCCATGCTCCCGTCATGCGTGCGGAGATTGCCACTCTACTGGCGAAGGGTGCGATCGAGCCTGTCCCTCCAGCCGAAATGAGGTCGGGGTTCTACAGCCCCTACTTCATTGTACCCAAGAAAACCGGTGGGTTACGGCCAATCCTGGACCTTTGCATCTTGAACCGATCCCTTCACCGGCTTCCGTTCAAGATGTTGACTGCGAAACGCCTTTTCGAATGCGTTCGTCCGGACGATTGGTTTGCAGCGATCGACCTGAAGGACGCCTACTTCCATGTCTCCATCCTTCCTCGACACAGACCGTTCCTACGGTTTGCTTTCGAGGGGCGGGCATACCAGTACGCAGTTCTCCCATTCGGGTTATCTCTGTCCCCTCGCGTCTTCACGAAGATTGCCGAGGCAGCCCTTGCGCCCCTTTGGCAGCACGGGGTCCGCATCCTGAACTACCTCGACGACTGGCTCATACTAGGCCACTCTCGAGAGCAGGTGTGCGGACACAGAGATCTGGTTCTCCACCACTTAACCCGTCTGGGCCTTCGGGTCAACTGGGAGAAGAGCAAACTTTGCCCCGTGCAGAGGATCTCTTTTCTCGGTATGGAGATCGACTCGGTCGCCATGTACGCGCAGCTTTCGAGCGAGCGCGCGCAGTCTCTGCTGACTTGCCTCCGACAAATCGAGAGCAAGAATGCGGTTCCACTGAAACTATTTCAGAGGCTCCTGGGGCATATGGCATCTGCAGCCGCGGTAACGCCGCTCGGATTGCGTCATATGAGACCGCTTCAGCACTGGCTTCGCGATCGAGTCCCGAGATGGGCATGGCTGTCTGGCACGCTCCGGGTCCAAGTGACTCGGGCCTGCCTACAGACGCTCACCCCGTGGTCGAACCTCAGCTTTCTACGGGCAGGTGTGCCCTTAGAACGAGTTTCCAGGCATGTTGTCGTATCGACGGATGCCTCTGCCACGGGCTGGGGTGCCATGTGCAATGGACAAGCAGCCGCGGGTTCCTGGACAGGACCCCAGCGCCTCCTGCATGTCAATTGCCTCGAGTTGCTGGCAGTACGGTTCGCCCTGCACCGCTTCCGAGCACTGCTGAAGGGTCAACATGTGCTTGTCCGGACAGACAACACGGCCGTAGTAGCGTACATCAACCACCAGGGCGGTCTACGCTCCCGCCGCATGTCTCAACTCGCCCGCCATCTCGTTCTACGGAGTCAGAAGCGCCTGAGGTCCCTTCGTGCTGTCCATATTCCGGGAGTCCTGAACCACGCAGCCGACGAGCTCTCGCGGTTTCAGCCTCTCCCGGGAGAATGGACACTCCATCCCCGGACGGTTCAGCTGATTTGGGAACAGTTCGGCGATGCACAGGTAGATCTGTTTGCCTCCCACGACTCTTCCCACTGCAGCCTGTATTATTCCCTGACCGAGGGCACGCTCGGCACGGATGCACTGGCGCACAGCTGGCCGCGGGGCCTACGCAAATATGCGTTCCCCCCAGTGAGCCTACTCGCACAGCTTCTGTGCAAGATCAGGGAGGACAAGGAGCAGGTCCTTTTGGTCGCCCCGTACTGGCACGGCCGGACCTGGTTCCCCGAACTCATACTCCTTGCGACAGCCCCTCCCTGGCCTATTCCTCTGAGACCGGACCTCCTTACTCAGAGACGGGGCACCCATTGGCACCCGCGTCCCGACCTCTGGAACCTCCACGTGTGGCTCCTAGACGGGACCCGGCAGGTTTGAGTGGCCTACCACCTACGGTGGTCGCCACCATCACTTCCGCTAGGGCAGAGTCCACTCGGCATGCCTATGCGTTGAAGTGGAACCTCTTCGTCACCTGGTGCTCTTCCCGCCAAGAAGACCCCTGGAAATGCCCGATCGGGTCCGTGCTTGAGTTTCTCCAAGAGGGGCTGGAGCGAAGGCTGTCTCCCTCCACCCTCAAGGTATATGTGGCCGCAATATCTGCCCACCACGATCTCTTGGAGAACAAAAAGGTAAGTCAGCACGACCTGGTCATCAGGTTTCTGAGGGGAGCTAGGAGACTGAATCCTCCTCGCTCTCCTCTCGTACCCTCTTGGGACCTCGCAGTAGTGCTAACTGCTCTGCAGAGACCTCCCTTCGAGCCTTTGCGGTCGGTTGATATTAAGTTTCTGTCTATGAAGACGGCTCTGCTGACCGCATTGGCCTCAGTCAAGAGGGTCGGGGACCTGCAGGCATTTTCGGTTGACGAAGCGTGCCTGGAATTCGGGCCGGCTAATTCTCACGTGATCCTGAGACCCCGGCTTGGATATGTGCCCAAGGTTCCCACCACTCCGTTTAAGGACCAGGTGGTGAACCTGCAAGCGCTGCCTTTGGAGGAGGCAGACCCAGCCTTGGTATTGCTCTGTCCAGTACGCGCCCTTCGCGCCTACGTAGACATGACGCAGTGTTTCAGGACCTCAGACCAGCTCTTTGTCTGTTATGGTGGAGAGCGGAAGGGAAGTGCTCTCTCAAAGCAGAGGCTGTCTCACTGGATAGTGGACACCATTGCTTTGGCTTACCAGCAGCAAGGCCGACCATGTCCCCTTGGTGTGAGGGCACACTCCACCCGGAGTGTGGCCTCCTCTTGGGCTCTAGCGCATGGCGCCTCGCTAGCAGACATCTGCAGAGCTGCAGGCTGGGCGACACCCAACACATTCGCCAGATTCTACAATCTCCGAGTGGAGCCAGTGTCCGATTATGTACTCGCCCCCCCGAGGGGCCGGTGATGGGCCAGGCTCAGGTGTCTTCGCTTGCTCGCCACTCCACTCCACGGACTGGATACGTGCGATATTTTCCTCAGGTGAGCTCCCCGAGAGCCCTGAGCTCCTCCAGCACTGTCGACGCCGACATCAGTTCAGTCTGCCCTCTCGAGCCCATCCCCTCATGTCCGGCCAGGTGCTCCGTGTGCATGGTTCCCTCCGGCGACCCCCACATGTGTATTTCACCATAAGTCTCCGCAGTGAGCGGGTTTCTTCCCTTGGCGTGTCCCCGCCACCCCTAGGGTTAAAAATCCACCTTCGGCTGGTACCCTAGAGATCTTCCATATGCAACCCCCTCCGGGTCATATGTGTCTCTCAAGTCCTCCCCACGGGTAGGCATCTTTGGCATTTCCTCACTGGGATATGCTTCCCAGTGTACCTTGGTAATCCTGTGTTAAGTGGGAGTCCTTCGTCCGTACTAGTCTTACGACAGGGAACTCACACTTACGCAGGGCACTGGAAGACAGCTGTGTGGCGGGATTATATTGGGACCCCCATTCGTTAGTCACTAACGTTACGTCGTAGTGACTGAACGAAGGGGAACGTCTCGGTTACGGATGTAACCCTCGTTCCCCGAGGAGGGAACGGAGACGTAACGTCCCCTTGCCACATCCAGCTGTGCTACCTGGAACGCAGGAGTTCAGTCTTGGCTCCTCAAGCAGGTAACATAATGCGATATTGCCTCGTACTTCCTTATATACTCACGCAGTGAGGCGGAGCTACGTATGCAAATTCCGCATGCCCCATGGCATTGGCACGCCATTGGGCGTTTTCTCAAAACTCGAAGTTGATAGGCTTCTAAGCGAAACCCCCATTCGTTAGTCACTAACGTTACGTCTCCGTTCCCTCCTCGGGGAACGAGGGTTACATTCGTAACCGAGACGTTTTAAACCAGTGGTTGGGGTTGTTTTAACCCAACGGTTGGGTTGTTTTATCCCAGTGGTTGGGTTGTTTTATCCCAGCGGTTGGGGTTGTTTTAACCCAGTGGTTGGGTTGTTTTATCCCAGTGGTTGGGTTGTTTTATCCCAGCGGTTGGGGTTGTTTTTTCCCAAAGATGCATTTCACCATAAACCACTGCACAAGGCATGCATGATACACTGTGCAAAATGAAAAAAATTAATCTGAAGATTTTGATAACCAATATTTAAAAGGCAGGGATATTAACAATTCAATAATAAAACAGCTTGCAGTTGATATGCAAAAATATGCAAACACATATTCAAATCCCTCATATTATTGAAAAGCAGACTGTGAAAGAAGTAACTACATGTGATTCTTTATTCAGGGCTTTATTTGAGCTATAATGACTGTGTTACTTTTAAATCAAACTCATGTCAGAGCAACAATATTCATACACAGTTTCATATTGAACAATGCTGATGATGCATTATGCGGTTCTTGATTGCAAAATGTGCTTTTCTTCAGAAACAAAGATGACTTCTTGCACCATATGCAGTGGTGACTAATTACAATCTCTAATATTCAGAACTGTAATATGCCTTGGCAAGTTTTTTTGCATGAATATGACACATTTTGCATGTAATAAAAAACAAATAGTCTAAAATAAAGTGTTTATGGGGAAATAATTAATCAAAATGAAAGATTTGGCCATATACTTTGGTAACACTGTAGAATACTGCTCCATCATTAATGAGGACCTACACATGAACACATGAGTAACGCAGTATTAACACTCTAGTAACTACTCTGACCAGAGACTCCGATTAATGAAAGAGTTAGTAATAGTGCTCAGTTGAATGTGGTAGTTCACTATAGCTAATCAATAACTACTATTTTTTTCATAACTCCCAGAGGACTACCAGGAGCTACTATATACATGTTCATAATTAACATGAATAATGCATAATTCATTCTAAAGTGAAGGTCATGGTAACCCACTAGTAATGACTCAAGTGTTACTACAGCCATCTAAAGGAATTACTAATGATTTGGATCAGTATTCTAAAGTGAAAAACATGATAACTAGTAGTAAAGCTTTTGAGTTTTTGTAAGGTTTTGGATAGAAACACTTGAGTAATTACTAGTGGGTTACCATGATCTTCACTTTAGAATACTGATCCAAATTCATTTAATAATCACTACACTCTAAAAATGCCAAGTTGGGTTGAAAATTGACAAACCCAGTGGTTGGGTTGTTTTAACCCAGCGAATGGGTTGGTTTACCCAGTGAATCGGTTGTTTTAACCCAGCTGTTGGATTATTTTAACCCAGTTATTGGATTATTTTAACCCAGCGAATGGGTTGTTGTAACCCAATGAGTGCGTTGTTTCAACCCAGCGAATGGGTTGTTTTAACCCAGCAAATGGGTTGTTTTAACCCAGCTGTTAGATTATTTTAACCCAGTGAATGGGATGTTTTAACTCAGCGAATCGGTTGTTTTAACCCAGCGAATGGGTTGTTTTAGCCCAGTGGTTGGGCTATTTCAACCCAATGAATGGGTTGTTTTAACCCAATGAATGGGTTGTTTTAACCCAATGAATGGGTTGTTTTAACCCAGCTGTTGGATTATTTTAACCCAGCGAATGGGATGTTTTAACTCAGCGAATGGGTTGTTTTAACCCAGTGATTGGGTTGTTTTAACCCAGCGAATTGGTTGTTTTAGCCCAGTGGTTGGGTTATTTTAACCAAATAAATGGGTTGTTTTAACCCTGTGAATGGGTTGTTTTAACCCAGCGAATTGGTTGTTTTAACCCTGTGAATGGGTTGTTTTAACCCAGCGAATCGGTTGTTTTAACCCTGTGAATGGGTTGTTTTAACCCAGGGAATGGGTTGTTTTAACCCAGCGAATCGGTTGTTTTAACCCAGGGAATGGGTTGTTTTAACCCAGGGAATGGGTTGTTTTAACCCAGCGAATCGGTTGTTTTAACCCTGTGAATGGGTTGTTTTAACCCAGGGAATGGGTTGTTTTAACCCACTATTGCTAACTCATTCATTAATGAGAGTCTTTGGTCAGTTAATAGTAGTTAGAGTGTTAATACTGCGTTACTCATTGTGTAGTTACTCATTAATGGTGGAGCAGTTTTCTACAGTGTTATCATTTATTTATCTGATGTGATTTATTTGATTTAGTAACATTCATAGTCAAATCAGAAAATGAATCCTAAAGACAAGACACAGGTTTGAAGTTTGACTGAATTGTGTTTCTGATGCAGGAACGGACTCCTCTCGTTTAGCCCCTCGAGCTCACTGTGCTCAGCCCAGTTGCTCCTGTAAGAGCTTTATTCTTTATTTCTGCTGCTGGCACTGGTTCGACAGCTATTCATATATTGGGCTCTATTTAGCAGCTGTGGGTGTTTTGCAGTCTGGATGTGTCTGGAATGTGCAGTTATTACCTGACATAATCCAGAGATGACACTCAGACAGTTGCGACACACGGGGCTAATCCGGCCTAACTCCACCATTAACCCCAGACTGGAAAAGTGAAACAAAACAAAAGACTTAAAGCAGTTTCATTCAAAACAGAGTAAATGGTTTGCCAAACATGCGGCCCACGGCGACTGTTGCCGGGCGTGTGTTTGCAGAAGAGTTACGCATCAGCATTACTACAGTAACTACAGTGACTACAGTAGAATAACAGTGTGTGTGTGTGTGTGTGTGTGTGTGTGTGTGATGGGTAGGTTTAGGGGCAGGGGCAGTGTGTGTGTGTGTGTGTGTGTGTGATGGGTAGGTTTAGGGGCAGGGGCAGTGTGTGTGTGTGTGTGTGTGTGTGTGTGTGTGTGTGTGTGTGTGTGTGTGTGTGTGTGTGTGTGTGTGTGTGTGTGTGTGTGTGTGATGGGTTGGTTTAGGAGCAGGGGCAGTGTGTGTGTGTGTGTGTGTGTGTGTGATGGGTAGGTTTAGGGGCAGGGGCAGTGTGTGTGTGTGTGTGTGTGTGATGGGTTGGTTTAGGAGCAGGGGCAGTGTGTGTGTGTGTGTGTTGTTTGTGTGTGTGTGTGATGGGTAGGTTTAGGGGTAGGGGCAGTGTGTGTGTGTGTGTGTGTGTGTGTGATGGGTAGGTTTAGGGGTAGGGGCAGTGTGTGTGTGTGTGTGTGTGTGTGATGGGTAGGTTTAGGGGTAGGGGCAGTGTGTGTGTGTGTGTGTGATGGGTAGGTTTAGGGGCAGGGGCAGTGTGTGTGTGTGTGTGTGTGTGTGTGTGTGTGATGGGTTGGTTTAGGAGCAGGGGCAGTGTGTGTGTGTGATGGGTTGGTTTAGGAGCAGGGGCAGTGTGTGTGTGTGTGTGTTGTTTGTGTGTGTGTGTGATGGGTAGGTTTAGGGGTAGGGGCAGTGTGTGTGTGTGTGTGTGTGTGTGTGTGTGATGGGTAGGTTTAGGGGCAGGGGCAGTGTGTGTGTGTGTGTGTGTGTGTGATGGGTTGGTTTAGGAGCAGGGGCAGTGTGTGTGTGTGTGTGTTGTTTGTGTGTGTGTGTGATGGGTTGGTTTAGGGGTAGGGGCAGTGTGTGTAAATTTGACTTAATTTAATCTTCCGGGAAACAAGACATCTTCTGTGGCTCCTGATGGACAGACAGTTTAGAAGCAATGACCTCCGCAGACGATCTGCAATTACACCCACAGCTCATTTACATAAGAAGGGCTGGGGGCGTCAGTCCTGACCTTTCATTTACTGGTGTAATAGTTACAGGAGAGGCATTCCAGCTCAGAGTAATGACAGGAGGACAGGAATCCTCAGATCATACGTGACTGAATCTGAGTCACGCTCATAAATGTGCTCTTAAGCCTCGGGACGTGTTGCATTAGCCCCGTAAAAGCCTATCAATCAGTGTAATCTCCAACTACATCAGTTCTCATCACTTTTTATTTGGCTTTGACTTTCAGGAAGTTCCAGTGTGATGGTAGACCGAGCGAAGAAAGCTGACGTTGATTTAATAACAGGCTCTGACACAATCCCATTGAAGTTACTCTGAGATGTCAACATGTCCACAAAGGAAGCGCAGGCTGGGTTAGACACTGGGTTAGACACTGGGTTAGACACTGGGTTAGACACTGGGTTAGACACTGGGTTAGACACTGGGTTAGACACTGGGTTAGACACTGGGTTAGACACTGGGTTAGACACTGGGTTAGACACTGGGTTAGACACTGGGTTAGACACTGGGTTAGACACTGGGTTAGACACTTGACATCGGTCTAGACATGTGAGGAGAGCACCTGATAAACAACAACACCAGGGCAGGCGAGGGACTTCACACACAGCAGAGATCTCACCGAGTCATGTGTGTTCATGAGCAATGGCAGAACATGTGACAATTACTATTAAACCCGTGCAAAACAACAGCAGAGCTGCAGTGTGTGTGTTATGCTGCCATAATGCTTTAAAACACTAGCAAATTTGGGCTCTATGAAATCTTATTTTCTCTCTTTTTTGGACTCAATTTTAGTATTTAAAAAGCATGTCTAGTTAATTTAAATAATGACACTTTTTATTAACAAGAATTTATTAAAAGTTTACATGTTACAACAAAAATCACATGTTTAGGGCTTTAATAAATACGTTTTATTTATAATATCTCTTATATTGTTTGTTTTTAGTTTTCTGGATTTCATTTTTAATAGTTTAATACATTTTAGTAATCAAAAAGCATGTCTAATTCATTTAAAGGAAACTTTTTATTAACAAGAATTTATTAAAAGTTTACATGTTACAACAAAAATGACATGTTTAGGGCCTTATGAAATACGGTTTATTTATAATATGTCTTTTTTATTATCTGTTTTTAGTTTTCTGGATTTCATTTTTAATGCACTCTAAAAAATGCTGGGTTAAAAATAAACCAAGTTGGGTTGAAAATGGACTAATCCAGCAATTGGGTTGTTTTAACTCAGCGGTTGGGTTAAATGTTTGCTTAAAACAACCCAATTGCTGGCTTAGTCCATTTTCAACCCAACTTGGGTTATTTTTAACCCAGCATTTACTATTAAACCCTTGAAAACCCATGCAAAACAACAGCAGAGCTGCAGTGTGTGTGTTATGCTGCCATAATGCTTTAAAACACTAGCAAATTTGGGCTCTATGAAATCTTATTTTCTCTCTTTTTTGGACTCAATTTTAGTATTTAAAAAGCATGTCTAGTTAATTTAAATAATGACACTTTATTGAAAAGAATTTTTTAAAAGTTTAACAAAAATGACATGTTTAGGGCCTTATGAAATACGTTTTATTTATAATAACTCTTATATTATCTGTTTTTAGTTTTCTGGATTTCATTTTTTTAATGGTTTAATACATTTTAGTAATCAAAAAGCATGTCTAATT
Source organism: Gobio occitaniae (assembly GCA_033150135.1). NCBI lineage: Eukaryota > Metazoa > Chordata > Actinopteri > Cypriniformes > Gobionidae > Gobio > Gobio occitaniae. The sequence goes on from JARQWZ010005703.1 coordinate 29,426, forward strand.
AATTTAAATGAAACTTTTTATTAACAAGAATTTGGGCTCTATGAAATCTTATTTTTTCTCTTTTTTGGACTCAATTTTAGTATTTAAAAAGCATGTCTAGTTAATTTAAATAATGACACTTTATTAAAAAGAATTTATAAAAAGTTTAACAAAAATCGTCTCGGTTACGTATGTAACCCTCGTTCCATGAGGAGGGAACGGAGACGTACGTTAGTGACTAACGAATGGGGGTTTCGCTTAGAAGCCAATCATCTTCGAGTATTCAACAGCGCCCAATGGCAGTGCCAATGCCATGGGCATGCGGAATTTGCATGCGTAACTCCGCCCCACCTCGTGGGTATATAAGGAAGTACGCTGGCAACATCGCATTATATTACTGCTGCAGGAGCCAAGACTGAACTCCGCGTTCCAGGCAGCACAGCTGACGTGGCAAAGGAAACGTACGTCTCCGTTCCCTCCTCAGGGAACGAGGGTTACATACGTAACCGAGACGTTCCCTTTCGTTCAGTCACTACGACGTACGTTAGTGACTAACGAATGGGGGTTCCAATACAACAACGCCACTCAGCTGTCATCCAGTGCCCTGCGTAAGTGTGAGATCCCGCCACTTAAGGCCGTAGGACTCCCACTTATCACAGGATACCAAGGTACACTGGGAAGCATATCCCAGTGAGGGAATGCCAAAGATGCCCACCCGTGGGGAGGACTTAGAGAATACACATATGACCCGCTGTGGGCTGCATATGGGAAACTCTAGGGTACCAGCCGAAGGTGGATTTTTAACCCTAGGGGTGGCAGGGACTTGCCAAGGGAAAGACACCTGCTCACTGAGGAGGCTTACGGTGGAAATACACGTGTGGGGGTCGCCGGAGGGGAACCATGCACACGGAGCACCTGGCCGGACATGAGGGTCTGGGCTCGAAAGGGCAGACTGAACTGATGTCGGCGTAAGCAGTGCTGGAGGAGCTCAGGGCTCTCGGGGAGCTCACCTGAGGGAAAATATCGCACGTATCCAGTCCTTGGAGTGGAATGGCGAGCAAGCGAAGACACCAGAGCCTGGTCCATTACCGGCCACCCGTAGGGGCGAGTACAAAGTCGGACACTGGCTCCACTCGGAGATTGTAGAATCTGGCGAATGTGTTGGGTGTAGCCCAGCCTACAGCTCTGCAGATGTCTGTTAGCGAGGCGCCATGCGCTAGAGCCCAAGAGGAGGCCACACTCCGGGTGGAGTGTGCCCTCACCCCAAGGGGACATGGTCGACCTTGCTGCTGGTAAGCCAAAACAATGGTGTCCACTAACCAGTGAGACAACCTCTGCTTTGAGAGAGCACTTCCCTTCCGCTCTCCACCATAACAGACAAAGAGCTGGTCTGAGGTCCTGTACATCGCGTACTGTCTACATAAGCGCGGAGAGCGCGTACTGGACAGAGCAATGCCAAGGCTGGGTCTGCCTCCTCCAAAGGCAGTGCTTGCAGGTTCACCACCTGATCTCGGAACGGAGTGGTGGGAACCTTGGGCACATATCCGAGCCGGGGTCTCAGGATCACGTGAGAGTTAGCCGGCCCGAACTCAAGGCACGCTTCGTCAACCGAAAATGCTTGCAGGTCCCCGACCCTCTTAAGAGAGGCCAATGCGGTCAGCAGAGCCGTCTTCATAGAGAAGAACTTAATCTCAGCCGACCGCAAAGGCTCAAAGGGAGGCCTCTGCAGCGCACTTAAGACACTGAGAGGTCCCAAGAGGGAACGAGAGGAGAGCGAGGAAGATTCAGTCTCCTCGCCCCCCTCAGGAACCTGATGATCAGGTCGTGCTGCTACTTATCTTTTTGTCTCCCAGGAGATCGTGGTAGGCAGATATTGCGGCCACGTACACTTAAGAGTGGAAGGAGACAGCCTTCGTTCCACCCCCTCCTGGAGAAACGATAGCACAGACCCGATCGGGCATTACCAGGGGTCTTCTGGGCGTGAAGACACCATGTGACGAAGACTCTGCCCTAGCGGAAGTGATGGTAGCGACCACCGCAGGTGGAAGGCTACTCAAACCAGCCGCGTCCCGTCCAGAAGCCACACGCGGAGCTTCCAGAACGCTGGACGCGGGTGCCAAGGGGTGCCCCGTCTCTGAGTGAGAAGGTCTTGACTCAGAGGAATAGGCCAGGGAGGGGCTGTCGCAAGGAGTAGCAGTTCTGAGAACCAGGTCCGGCCGTGCCAACGGGGCGACCAACATGACCTGCTCCTTGTCCTCCCTGATCTTGCACAGTACCTGTGAGAGAAGGCTCAATGGGGGAAACGCATAATTGCGTAGCCCCGACGACCAGCTGTGCGCCAGTGCATCCGTGCCGACCATAGGTCAGGGAATAATACAGGGAGCAATGGGAAGAGTCCTGGGAGGCAACAGGTCTACCTGTGCGTCGCCGAACCGTTCCCATATCAGCTGGACCGTCTGGGGATGGAGTCTCCATACTCCAGGAAGTGGCTGAAGCCGTGAGAGCTCGTCGGCTGCACGGTTCAGGACTCCCGGGATGTGGACAGCATGAAGGGACCTCAGATGCTTCTGACTCCATAAAACGAGATGGCGGGCGAGTTGAGACATACGGCGGGAGCGTAGACCGCCCTGGTGGTTGATGTACACTACTACGGCCGTGTTGTCTGTCCTGACTAGTACATGTTGACCCTTCAGCAACGCTCGGAAGTGGTGCAGGGCGAACCGTACTGCCAGTAACTCGAGGCAATTGACATGCAGAAGGCACTGGGGTCCTGTCCAGGAGCCCGCGGCTGCTTGTCCATTGCACATGGCACCCCAGCCCGTGGATGATGCATCTGTTGATACAACAAGATGCCTGGAAACTCGTTCTAAGGACACACCGGTCCGTAGAAACTTGAGGTTCGACCACGGGGTGAGAGTCTATAAGCAGGCCCGAGTCACTTGTACCCGGAGCGTGCTAGACCGCCATGCCCATCTCGGGACTCGATCGCGTAGCCAGTGCTGAAGCGGTCTCATATGTAGCAATCCGAGCGGCGTCACCGCGTCTGCAGATGCCATATGCCCCAGGAGCCCCTGAAATAGCTTAGTGGGACCGCATTCTCGCCCTCGATTTGACGAAGGCAAGTCAGCAGAGACTATGTGCGCGCTCGCTGGTAAGCAGCACGCACCTGCGACCGAGTTGGAAACCACACTGAGAAAGGAGATCCTCTGCACGGGGCAGAGTCGCTCTTCTCCCAGTCGACCCGAAGGCCCAGACGGGCTAAGTGCTGGAGCACTTGGACTCTGTGTCCGCAGACCTGCTTACGAGAGTGACCCAGTAAGAGCCAGTCATCGAAGTAGTTCAGGATGCGAACCCCGTGCTGCCGAGTGGCGCAAGGGCTGCCTCGATAGACTACGTAGAGTCACGAGGGGACAGAGCTGCCCGAATGGGGGGACTGCGTACTGAATGTCCGCCCCTCGAAGCAAACCGTAGGAACGGTCCGCGTCGAGGAAGGAGACATGAAGTAAGCGTCCTTCAGGTCGATCGCTGCAACCAATCTACCGGACGAACGCGTCCAAAGAGGCGTTCGCTACCGACATCCTGAACGGAAGCCTGAGAAGGATCGGTTCAAGACGGGTAGATCCAGGATTGGCCATAACCCACCGGTTTCCTAGGGTACAATGAAGCAAGGGCTGAGAAGCCGGACTTCACTTCGGCTGGAGGGACAGGCTCGATCGCACCCTTCGCCAGTAGGGTGACAACCTCCGCACGTATGACAGGGGATAGGCCCCATCATAGCGGGCGGCCTCCCCAGAGCGGGGAGGAACCTGCGCGAACTGAATCGCGTAGCCGTGCCTGACGGTCTTCGCGACCCAGCGGAACAGTCCTGGAAGCTGAAGCCAGACTCCCAGGAACTGCACCAGCAGGGTCAATCGGACCACAGACGTACCCAGGGTGGGGCAGCGAGGCAGCGTTACCGGCCCGGACATGGGAGGCTGTTGGGCGTCCCGGTGCGGGGGCGCGGTTAACTGCTGCGTCCTGACAGAGGAGACCAGGGAAGGACGCACGTTCCACTGGGGTCTGCTCTGAGAGGAGGCTGGCGAGAGAGAGGGACGAGAGTGGCGCGGCCCGGAGGCGGCACACACTGCCATCACCGGTCTCTGGATCCTCAGAGACAGGAACATGAGTTCTTTCCAAGCGCTTCTAGCCCGAGGGCCAGCAGCAGAAGGATTCTCCCCCGCCCTCCACCGGGGGAAGGAGAGGCCCTGCTACCATCCCCTGGAAAGAACTGGAACCCATCTCTGAGTTGTCCACCTCCAGCCTGGCGTTTAACCAGTCTGGGGAGCGGACTGGGCGTCATCCTCAACCACCTCCACGGCGCGGCACAGGTGAAGGCTGCTGCGGGGGCCGGGCGGGAGGAGGGAGGGCGCCCTCGGTGGCGAGCAGACCGAGGCGACTGAGCCGGCGGCTGGGTGCAGCAGCTGGCCGCCGGGGCAGTACGTGTTACAGCCTCAGTCTGCTCAGGGGCGGCCGAGAACCGTTGGGCGCAGTTCTCAGCCGCGCCACCGAAGAGGCCAGCCTGGGATATGGGTGAGTTGAGGAGGCGGGCCCGCTCAACGTCCTCCACATCACCAGGTAAGGCCAGGTGTTCTCCCGGACCACAGCTGTGGACATCACCCGACCCAGGGAGCGTGTGGCGACCTTCACCGCCCGGGGGCGGGATCAGTTGCGGCACGCAGCTCATTGAAGAGCCCTGGGTCGGCTCCACCCTTGTGCATGTGCAAAGGGGCGGCGGCCTGCCCGTAGCTCTGCAGGACCACGCCACCGAAGTAGACGAGCCCACAGGCTTTGGGAGGGTGCTTAGGACAGCCACACCACGCCACGTCAAGCCCTCCGTGGACACCGTAGTGCGCAACAGAGAGCTCAACAGTGGGGGTGAGGGGGCCCCAGTGTACCCTTGGCCGCGGCCCCATCAAGGGCAGAGAAGGCGGAGGAGGCCACCAAACGGTCGCGGGAAGCACGGGGACTTCCGGGACCGCGTGATCTCCTCATGCACCTCAGGAGCGAAAGGCATTGGGGGCGGGGCCCAACAGCTGTCGGGTGCCGTCCCCAAAAACCAATCGCGCAACCACGAGCACTCGCGACTGAGCGGAGTTCCACACCAGCGCGAGACCCGTGGCTGCCCGAGATAACATGGCTGTCAACCTTAGGTCGGATCAGGCAGTGCTGACACACCCGGAGGCGGAGCACAACCTAATCGACATCCCCAAAGGACTCCAGCCCACCTTGGGATGCGGCGATCGACATCTCACTGCTATCTGGAGCGTGAACGAAACGAACGAGGCGTCAGAGACGGGCCGCTGTTTCATTCCAACACTCGCGGGTTTAAGCAATGTGCGAGAGGGGGCGTGGCCCGAGGAATGATCGTCGGGGTTCTTAATACCACGGCACCGCCCTCAGGTCACCCTGGCCACCAGCCAAAGTACCACCTCTCTCGGAGACGGTAGATTGGGGTGTGGCAGAGGGGACTCTCTCTCCTCACGGAGATCATTGAGTCTCCACCGCGACATCGCGATGGTCACGTTCCCGCAGTGGGAACATGACGCATCCACAAACACTGGCCGAACGTGCTGAAGCCCAAACACATCGAGCAGTGAATGTGCCCATAGACAGCAACGGAGATCGATCGCACCCGGAAGTGCACGGGCGAACCGTCTTGAAAAAGACGTGCCACGCGCAAGCTCTTTTTGTGAGAGGAAAGCTCTGCAGAGTGCCGAAGCGCCCAGGGAAACACACACACAGCTGTTGCAGATCACTGCACAGATCAGCAGGCAGGCAGCATGAGATCGCTGGAACGCGCCGTCACACCAACACCCTGGAGAACCGCTGGTCTCGAAGACTGAAGAGAAGACTTCAGAATTCAGGCTTGTAGGAGTGAAGAGATGCTCTTGGCTCCAAAGCAGAAACATAATGCGATGTTGCCAGTGTACTTCCTTATATACCCACGAGGTGGGGCGGAGTTACGCATGCAAATTCCGCATGCCCATGGCATTGGCACTGCCATTGGGCGCTGTTGAATACTCGAAGATGATTGGCTTCTAAGCGAAACCCCCATTCGTTAGTCACAAACGTACGTCGTAGTGACTGAACGAAAGGGAACTAGGGCTGTCAAAAGATTAATTGCGATTAAAAGTTTGTGTTTACATAATATATGTGTGTGTACTCTGTTAATTATTATTCATATATAAATACACACACATTCATGTATATATTTAAGAAAAATGTGCATGTATATACATTTATATAATCTATAATATATATAAATATAAATGTTTTATATATAAAAATAATATTTTTTTCTTAAATATATACATGCTTGTGTGTGTATTTATATATAAATAATAATTAACAGAGTACACACACATATATTATGTAAACACAAACTTTTATTTTGGATGCGATTAATCGCGATTAATCTTTTGACAGCCCTACAAAAATCACATGTTTAGGGCCTTATGAAATACGTTTTATTTATAATATCTCTTATATTATCTGTTTTTAGTTTTCTGGATTTCATTTTTTTAATGGTTTAATACATTTTAGTAATCAAAAAGCATGTCTAATTAATTTAAATGAAACTTTTTATTAACAAGAATTTATTAAAAGTTTACATGTTACAACAAAAATTACATGTTTAGGGCCTTATGAAATACGTTTTATTTATAATATCTCTTATATTATCTGTTTTTAGTTTTCTGGATTTCATTTTTAACGCACTCTAAAAAATGCTGGGTTAAAAATAACCCAAGTTGGGTTGAAAATGGACTAACCCAGCAATTGGGTTGTTTTTTACCAAGCAGATGGGTTAAATGTTTGCTTAAAACAACCCAATTGCTGGGTTGCAATTTTTTAGAGTGCATGTTTAGGGCCTAATGAAATACATTTTATTTATAATATCTCTTATATTATCTGTTTTTAATTTTTTTGGATTTAATTTTTAATGGTTTACTACATTTAGTAATCAAAAAGCATGTCTAATTAATTTAAATGAAACTTTTTATTTGCTTAAAACAACCCAATTTCTGGGTTAGTCCATTTTCAACCCAACTTGGGTTATTTTTAAACCAGCATTTTTTAGAGTGTGGTTTAATTACATTTTAGTAATCAAAAAGCAATTAACTGAGTAAGACCTCCCAATTTAAGATCTTCTGTTCAGCTGATTGAGTTTTTATAATTGTTATAGGATGTCAGTCACCATTATGGTGATCAGTGTTTTCTTTACTTGGGCAGTTTGAAGACGTTTAACACAATCAGACGCTGTCGCTGCTCGATGATGAGATTATAATCACTGTGTAGTGGTTTAATTCACTGCTCTTATGACTGAGTTTAATATGAGCAATATACTATTAACTTTGTTTTATTGTGATTCTAGAAACGATCCAGCACGGTTTTAATCCGAAAAGCTGAATAAGGTTTAAAACTGATTGACCACTGAGCACTTTGACCTCTAGTGAGATTTACCACAGACATCAAGAATCAGCCTACACTCTAAAAAGTGCTGGGTTAAAAACAACCCAAGTTGGGTTGAAAATGGACTAACCCAGCGATTGGGTTGTTTTAAGCAAACATTTAACCCAACTGCTGGTTAGTCCATTTTCAACCCATTGGGTTGTTTTAACCCAGTGAATGGGTCGTTTTAACCCAGCGGTTGGGTTAAATGTTTGCCTAAAACAACCCAGTCGCTGGGTTAAAACAACCCAAATGCTGGGTTAGACCATTTTCAACCCAACTTGGGTTGTTTTTAACCCAGCACTTTTTAAAGTGTAGGCTGATTGTAACTTGTATGCTTGTTAACTTGCATTTACAAATCAAATTTACAATTGGTTGGTCCATCAATCTCCTCCATGGACTGCCACCTTAACGTGGTGGAGGGGTTTGAGTACCCGAATGACCCTAGGAGCTATGTTGTCCGGGGCTATATTTGCCCCTGGTAGGGTCTCCCAAGGCAAACAGGTCCTAGGTGACGGGTCAGACTAAGAGCAGTTCAAAAACCCTTATGATGACAAAAAGAAGGAGGACCGTGACGTCGCCCGGTATGGCGCAGCCGGGGCCCCACCCTGGAGCCAGGCCTGGGGTTGGGGCTCGTATGCGAGCGCCTGGTGGCCGGGCCTTCCCCCACGGGGTCCGGCCGGGCTCAGCCCGAAGGAGCGACGTGGGGACACCTTCCCGTGGGCCCACCACTCACGGGAGGGACCGTAAGGGGCCGGTGCAAAGCGAATTGGGCAGCAGTCGAAGGCGGGGGCCTAGACGACCCGATCCCTGGACACGGAAACTGGCTCTTGGGACATGGAATGTCACCTCGCTGGCGGGGAAAGAGCCTGAGCTTGTGCGTGAGGTTGAGAGATTCCGACTAGAGATAGTCGGAATCACCTCCACGCATGGCTTGGGCTCTGGAACCACACTCCTCGAGAGGGGATGGACTCTTTACCACTCTGGAGTTGCCCATGGTGAGAGGCGGCGGGCTGGTGTGGGTTTGCTTATAGCCCCCCAGCTCTGCCGCCATGTGTTGGAGTTCACCCCGGTGAACGAGAGGGTCGTTTCCCTGCGGCTTCGGCTCAGGGATAGGTCTTTCACTGTTGTTTGTGCCTACGGGCCGAACGGCAGTGCAGAGTACCCGGCCTTCTTGGTGTCCCTGGGAGGGGTGCTGGAGAGTGCTCCGACTGGGGACTCCGTCGTTCTACTGGGGGACTTCAACGCCCACGTGGGCAATGACAGTGAAACCTGGAGGGGCGTGATTGGGAGGAACGGCCCCCCTGATCTGAACCCGAGTGGTGTTCAGTTATTGGACTTCTGTGCTAGTTACAGTTTGTCCATAACGAACACCATGTTCAAGCATAAGGGTGTCCATCAGTGCACATGGCACCAGGACACCCTAGGTCGTAGGTCAATGATCGACTTTGTGGTCGTTTCATCTGATCTGCGGCCGTATGTCTTGGACACTCGGGTGAAGAGAGGGGCGGAGCTGTCAACTGATCACCACCTGGTGGTGAGTTGGATCCGATGGCGGGGGAGGAAGCTGGACAGACCCGGTAGACCCAAGCGTACTGTGAGGGTCTGCTGGGAACGTTTGGCCGAGTCTCCTGTCAGAGAGATCTTCAACTCCTGCCTCCGGCAGAGCTTCGACCGGATCCCGAGGGAGGCTGGAGATATTGAGTCCGAGTGGACCATGTTCTCCACCTCCATTGTCAAAGCGGCTGCTCGGAGCTGTGGACGCAAGGTCTCCGGTGCCTGTCGAGGCGGCAATCCCCGAACCCGGTGGTGGACACCGGAAGTAAGGGATGCCGTCAAGCTGAAGAAGGAGTCCTATCGGGCCTGGCTGGCTTGTGGGACTCCTGAGGCAGCTGACAGGTACCGACAGGCTAAACGGACTGCAGCCAGGGTGGTCGTGGAGGCAAAAACTCGGGCCTGGGAGGAGTTCGGTGAGGCCATGGAAAAAGACTATCGGCTGGCCTCGAAGAGATTCTGGCAAACCGTCCGGCGCCTCAGGAGGGGGAAGCAGTGCCCTACCAACGCTGTTTACAGTGGCGATGGGCGGCTGTTGACCTCGACTGGGGATGTTGTCGGACGGTGGAAGGAATACTTCGAGGATCTCCTCAATCCCGCCGTCACGTCTTCCATTGAGGAAGCAGAGGCTGGGGGCTCAGAGGAGGACTCGTCCATCACCCGGGCTGAAGTCACCGAGGTGGTCAAGAAACTCCTCGGTGGCAAGGCACCGGGGGTGGATGAGATCCGCCCTGAGTACCTCAAGTCTCTGGATGTTGTGGGGCTGTCTTGGCTGACACGCCTCTGCAGCATCGCGTGGCGGTCGGGGACAGTGCCTCTGGGATGGCAGACCGGGGTGGTGGTCCCTCTTTTTAAGAAGGGGGACCGGAGGGTGTGTTCCAACTATAGGGGGATCACACTTCTCAGCCTCCCCGGGAAAGTCTATGCCAGGGTACTGGAGAGGAGAATCCGGCCGATAGTGGAACCTCGGATTCAGGAGGAACAGTGTGGTTTTCGTCCTGGTCGCGGAACACTGGACCAGCTCTATACCCTCTACAGGGTGCTGGAGGGTTCATGGGAGTTTGCCCAACCAGTCCACATTTGTTTTGTGGATTTGGAGAAGGCATTCGACTGTGTCCCTCGCGGCGTCCTGTGGAGGGTGCTCTGGGAGTATGGGGTCCGGGGTCCTTTGCTGAGGGCTGTCCGGTCCCTGTATGACCAAAGCAGGAGTTTGGTCCGCATTGCCGGCAGTAAGTCAGACTTGTTCCCGGTGCATGTTGGACTCCGGCAGGGCTGCCCTTTGTCGCCGGTTCTGTTCATCATTTTTATGGACAGAATTTCTAGGCGCAGCCAAGGGCCGGAGGGTGTCAGGTTTGGGGACCACACGGTTTCGTCCCTGCTCTTTGCGGATGACGTTGTCGTGTTGGCCCCTTCTAACCAGGACCTACAGCATGCATTGGGACGGTTGGCAGCCGAGTGTGAAGCGGCTGGGATGGGGATCAGCACCTCCAAATCCGAGGCCATGGTCCTCAGTCGGAAAAGGGTGGCTTGCCCACTCCAGGTTGGTGGAGAGTT
>JARQWZ010005703.1:50000-52500 GCA_033150135.1 Gobio occitaniae
AAAAATGTCCTCAGAATTTTTTTACTGGAGTAGATGCCAATTACATTACAGTTTTTTACAATCGCTATGACAAACACTTTTAATAGATTTCCTAAACTCTTAACGCATCACCACACACAACATGTTCTCTTCCAACAGGAACATTTAGTCAATCATAGCACAATGTTATAAAAACACTAACACTAGATGGAATTACAGAAACTGCATTATTTTGCGGGTCAGATCTGCCCTTATACAATAGACTGTATATTTTATTGATCATAGATTGTGTGTGTTTGAAGACTCTCCACATTTGTGTTTTGTTGGGTTTAGTAAATGCATGCATTTTGTTTCTTTTGCTGCAGAAATTCAATACAAAAAATGAATAACCCATCTCAGGGTAGTTTTATAGAATGCCCCTCCATTTTATTTCATTATCAGCATCACCATGTTGACAATAGCAGTTCCTGTTCTTCATTTAGGAGCTTTCCTCTGCCCCTGAGGGAGTAGATGTTGAATCCTTAGAGGGACAAAATACAGTTACATATTAGAGACCAAAGGTATAGTCACTGAAATACATGGTAAAAGTATTTACACTTTGCAGAAGGAGAAGCCCTTATACAATATCATACCTGTTGGTTTCTGGAAAAAAATCTGGATAATGGATGGCACTGTGTCCTGGCTGAGATATGGCTGTACTGGTCCACAAGCCTCTCTGATAGCCTGTGGTTTATGACATGGTCTATGATAGTAGCTCTTATTTCATCAGTTACCATAATTCTGGCCCTTCTTTGAATGTCACCATGCATTCACCCTCCTCAATCTCTCCCTTGCTCTTGTCCAGGCATTCCTCTCCCTTGTCCTGTTACTCGTCTTCCTCTCCCTCATGCAGGCATTTTTCTTATTTTCTTTGTGTTGCTTGTTCCTTCTTTCACACAAGATCAACCCAAAGATGTCCTCTACCGTATACCATATGGTCATGAGATTGAAAGAACATCAACACCTGAACAATTCCTGGATGGGAATCAGCTGTGATTTATAAATTTGCATAACTTCATAACTTCACTCAGCTGTTTCTCAGTAACAATGGAATAAAATACAGGGGATATGTTTGTGTTTCAATGCACAATATAAACAGCTGTTTACCTTGACTTTAGTCTATAAAGTTAGGTTTAGCATACGGTGTTATCTGTTCTGACATGCAGTGTTAAAGCATTGGTAAATTTGGCAGTAAAAATCCATTGTTTTGGTCTTGGTTGAGCTTGTGTGTAAAAGACGTTCAAGCATTTTAAATTTGTGTTAACTATATGCATTTTGTGTAAAAGCAACAATAAATGTGTTAATTGTATAGCCTACACAGACAGATGTTGTGCTAACTGCGTTAAGAGTTTAGCAAATTTGTTAAAAGTATTGAAAAAATTGTCATAGTGATTGTAAAAAACTGTACAATATACAATATAATATATATGTACAATATATGTCAAATATACCGCTTTACTTGCTAAACGTATAGTTCGGAAAGACAAAATTATGGAAATCGTCATATCATTTAGAGTGGCAGTAGTGTAGGGGTAAGACACACGGCATCTAGTTTTGACACAAATCGCCTTTCGCCGAACTCAATCTACTCCGTTTTCCCATCACATATAAAATCGTAAAGGCATTTATTTTCAATACAAATTAAGAAAATATTAGAAAAGTGGAAATAAAGCGTCTAATACGTGTTTAATAATAAGTGTTTGTCGATTAGGGCTAGGTAAACAGACATGTGCTGAATGTTAGAGACGATAAAATTGAGTGGGTCCAATATCATTGATCGTAAAAAGTGGGTGGGTCTTGTCCTCATACAATGGTTCTGACGCCCATGCATAGGCAAACTGAGACACACTGAGTGTCAGGATCCCAAAATGTCCCCATTCTTCAGCTGAAGCGTCACGTTTTACTGCCTTAATCCACTTTTGTCTCCTTAAACTCTCGTTTTTTTGGGTCGACAAATTATAAAAACGTGTTGTTTTTCAGGGGTTAGTTCCAGTGAAAGGAAATCTTAATGCAAGACATTTTGGACAATTTCATGCTCCCGACTTTGTGGGCCCAGTTTGGGGACGGCCCCTTCCTGTCCCAGCATGACCAGTGCTCAAAGTGTCTCCATAAAGACATGGATGAGGAGTTTGGTGTGGAGGAACTGGAGTCCTGACCTCAACCCGATAGAACAGCTTTGGGATGAATTAGAGCGGAGACTGAGAGCCAGGCCTTCTCGTCCAACATCACAAATGAAGAATCCCCATAAACACACTCCTAAACCTTGAGGAAAGAAGAGCTGGAGCTGTTAGAGCTGCAAACTCCCATTTTTCCTGCTTCTAACACATCAATTCTGAGGACAAAAGGTTCACTTGCTGCCTAATATATCAAACGTTAAAACCGTTCAAGCTTTACATGTAGTCATCAAGCATTTTACTTTCATGTGCTGTGACTTCCTGATAGTTTTTGAATGGATGATTGCTTGAGGATTCGACATGTTGCA
>JARQWZ010005703.1:55000-69930 GCA_033150135.1 Gobio occitaniae
GACACACACAAAAACGACAAAAAGTGGCAATTTTAATATGCTATAAAAATGACCTGTGGAGTATTTTGAGCTAAAACTTACACTCATCAGAGACATATTTTACATCTTGTAAAAAGGGGCATTACAGGACCTCTTTAATAATCTAAAGAATCTTTGTCCTTTTGTGGTTCCATGGATGTTAAAGGTTCTCACCTCCTGTTCGAGGACGCTGTATTGGAGTGAATGTCTCTGACTCCAAACGTGTCTCAGTTCTGAGTCGGGATGTCCTGTAAAGAGCACATTCAGGGCTTGAGTTGAGGTTTCAGCAGGACAACAACAACCATTCCTCGGTCTTCATGATCAAATTTACCATGGGAATATGATCATATTTTGTACTTATCCTTTCAATGTCATTTTCAAAATGTTTGTTATAAATCAACATCTCAGGGAAATGTTATGGGTTTTCTAATCAAAATATGCCAGGGCATTGATTTCATACGTGTAGAGACATCAGGACTTCAATCCAGTTTATCAAGCTTTCATGGGAGACACAACAAGTGAACAGGGAAATACATTACACATCAATGTTCCTATGAAATATCAGATATTATTATGAAAATGTCGGCAACTATAAATCCCATTATTACACTTGTTTTCCCCTGACATGCTCCAGAACACATCAGATCCAGTGTATAGACACATGGGAAAACACATGGATATTTCACACACCTATTGCGTAAAGTAAACTGGCATATCAATTCATTCCATTACATCTTTCATATCTTCAAATAAAGTTTCCTGTACATGTTTTTGTTGTCATTTTTTAAACATCTGCTGTTCACTTACGAGGACACAGCATAACATATGAGTAAAATATAATTTTTCAACAAAACGTTTTAATGTGTTTCTTATGCTCTAAACAATGTAATGACATGACAAAACACGAAATTAAAAAGACTTCAGATGTCAATAAAGCATGTTTATTTTTAAGAGTGATAAACGCCACATGTAAAGAGCATTGGGAACTGTGGTTGGATGTTCCACATGTGTGTCTAGCACACGCTTTTAGTCCAGAATGCAGATTTCATACGCCAGATTCTGTTGGATTTCTCAATGGCTCTTGAACTCAATCGTGTTGCATCACGCCATTGCCTGGAGCAAGTGGAGATCTGCCCATTACTGTTCAATTATCACTGTCTATTACACAGCGCTCGTAAAGTTGTGGTTTTCAACCTGCCACGGCTCATCAGAGATTTACAAATAACTCAAAAGGTAATCGAGTGGCATCATTAATCCGCCCCGAGCCCGATGTGATGGAAGTCGCAGCCCACCACAGGTCAGGATGACAGGGCTCCTACACCGCTTTCCATTTCCCACATCAGTTAAGAGGCAAGTGTGGTTTTCTCAGATGCCAACCAGCCTTTAATCAAGGGTGTTTCTTTCATTTACGTACCCCACTAATGCGCACACAGACTCTCTCCTTCCCTACCTGTTCCCTTCTCCCTTCCTCCCTCCTCCCAGTCCTGGTTCTGGGTGGTCTGGGCTCCTGATTCTTGGCAGCCAGTTTTCTGGGGGTAGTTACAGGACTTCCTCTTCGGCCTCGCAGCTTCCTGTGGCATTACGCTTCAAAAGGCCTCACAACACCCACACACGAGATGCACACAAGAGATGTTTCTTCCGTCGACGTTTGGGGTTAACCGCTACTCCTCAGCGCACCCCGTCCCATGCAAATCTGTGGCACACACACAGCGGTCACAGGACACACACACATGCATCTACTGATCACGCCGATCATTTTGTGTCCCTTTGTGCTACTGGTAATCACGCCAGCCACTGATTATTTTCTATACACTCAAAAAAAAATATATATTTCTGATGCTGTTCACTCTATTTAAGCAATTCATCTTGTTTAACACCATTATATTACGTTTCTAGTTCAACTGACTTAAAACCGTTACTCTTTGACATAACTTGATGTTTTCATTTTGAAATAACATGTTTCAATCAAGTAACCCAAAGAAATAAGACTTTCGCTTCCCATTATGCTTTGCAAAGGGGCTGAATTCGGAGAGTAAATGTTGTGCAATTTGATGCATTTTTAACAAGATGAGACAATTTTGAGACTTTTTAATGCTTAATGTTTTGTTATGTTGGTATTTAAAAGTTTGTGTTATGTTAGTGTGTTTGGATGTTAGCATTGTGGTGAAGTGTAGAGCGTGTGTTTGGGTTGAGGACCTGCTAATAACTATTAAAGCTGTTTTAATAATAAAAAACTACTCTGGGCATGCCATGGATGTAACAAAACCATCTTCTGGCTAGCCAATAAAATCTTGTAAAAGGTTTTGTAAATGCACTCAAAAGCTATTCTTTGAATTAATGTAATTAAATCATGGAAAGGATTTCCATGTGATTACATGGCTTTCTTTCAGCATTAAGTACTTTTGTTAGGCTAACTTAAAGGGTTAGTTCACCCAAAAATGTAAATTGTGTCATTAATGACTGAGCCTCATGTGGTTGGACACCCGTCAGACCTCCGTTCATCTTCAGACACAAATGAAGATATTTTAGTGTAAATCTGATGCTCTGAAAGGCCTCCATTGGCTCAACTTTACACTCTCAAGACCCTTAAAAGACACTAAAGACGTCGTTACAAAGTCCATCTCACTACAGCGGCTCTACAATAACTTTATGAAGACGAGAATAGTTTCTGTGCGCAAAAAAACCCTAAATAACGACTTATATAGTGATGACGATTTCAAAACACGGCATCATGAAGCTTCGAAGCATTATGAATCAGTGAGTCGATTCAGCGGTTTAGAGCGTTATGAATCAGTGAGTCGATTCAGCGGTTCAGAGCGTTATGAATCAGTGAGTCGATTCAGCGGTTTAGAGCGTTATGAATCAGTGAGTCGATTCAGCGGTTTAGAGCATTATGAATCAGTGAGTCGATTCAGCGGTTTAGAGCGTTATGAATCAGTGAGTCAATTCAGCGGTTCAGAGCGTTATGAATCAGTGAGTCGATTCAGCGGTTTAGAGCGTTATGAATCAGTGAGTCGATTCAGCGGTTTAGAGCGTTATGAATCAGTGAGTCGATTCAACGGTTTAGAGCGTTATGAATCAGTGAGTCAATTCAGCGGTTTAGAGCGTTATGAATCAGTGAGTCGATTCAGCGGTTTAGAGCGTTATGAATCAGTGAGTCGATTCAGCGGTTTAGAGCATTATGAATCAGTGAGTCGATTCAGCGGTTTAGAGCGTTATGAATCAGTGAGTCGATTCAGCAGTTTAGAGCGTTATGAATCAGTGAGTCGATTCAGCGGTTTAGAGCGTTATGAATCAGTGAGTCGATTCAGCGGTTTAGAGCGTTATGAATCAGTGAGTCGATTCAGCGGTTTAGAGCATTATGAATCAGTGAGTCAATTCAGCGGTTTGAATCACCAAATTTCAGCAGTTTGGCGGTTTGACACGCGATCCGAATCATCATTCGGCTCTCTGATTCATAACGCTTCGAAGCTTCATGATGCCGTATTTTGAAATCGTCATCACTATGTAAGTCGTTATTTAGGTTTTTTTTGCGCACAAAAACTATTGTCGCCGATTCATAAAGTTATTTTAGAACCGCTGTAGTGAGATGGACTTTGTATCGACGTCTTTAGTGTCTTTTAAGGGTCTTGAGAGTGTAAAGTTGAGCCAATGGAGGCCTTTCAGAGCATCAGATTTACACTAAAATATCTTCATTTGTGTCTGAAGATGAACGGAGGTCTGACGGGTGTCCAACCACATGAGGCTCAGTCATTAATGACACAATTTACATTTTTGGGTGAACTAACCCTTTAAATAAATGAGTTGGTCCAAAACATTGCAAATTAGTTGGGCTGACACTATTAAATTAAGCTGTGCCTAACCATAGTAAATAAGTTGAATCAACCTTAATAAATTAAGTTGACCCAACGTAAGTATGTTCAATTGGAATAACAGAATTGAGTAATGCTGAAATAAAGCAAGTTAATCATGTGGAAATACTTTTCATGATTTTTTTATGTTCATTCAAAGAGTTATTTTTTTGAGTGTGAGAAAGACGACACTGACAAAAAAGTAGTGGTCTAAAAATGGCATCTAAATTAACGGCCGAAGCAACCTAAATACATTCATTTATACCCAAAACAACAATAACAATTGCAGGTTAGCACATTTTACAGTGTAGATCTCAGTTGAGACTAAATGGAGACTTGCGAAAATAATTTCTGTAAGAGATCTCAACAAGGTCCATTTACAAACATATCAGAAGTCAGATCTCATATGAACACACACAATTCTCATCAGTTATTTATATTTTATACCTTTTATATGTGTATGTTTAATACACAAGTCAAAAGTTTGAAACAATTAAGTGAAATAAGTCTCCTCTGCTCACCAAGGCTGCGTGTCTTCAATCAAAACTACTGTCAAAATGGTGAAATATTACTCCAGTGTAAATCAGCTGTTCTCTATGTAAATATATAGTAAAGTGTAATTTATCCCTGTGAACAGAAGTTGAATTTTCTGTCTTCAGCGTCACATGATCCTTCAGAAATCTGCTAAACGTAGTTACTCACCCAAAACATTTCATTCATGCTTCAAAACCAGTTATTGTGTCAAAATAACCAAAATAAAAAGTGTGAGCCACACTGGTCAAACTACATTTCTGTAGTTTACTGCTTCCTGTACTATACAAGTGTATCACACTGAGCTTTTACTGCAAATACAGATCCAGACAGTAGGTACAATTTATGAAAATTAACATTTGTATTTATAGGGGAGACCGGGTATGGTAGTTGTAGCAAAGAGTAGAAGCCCAAGAGGCGAAACTCAATAGAACGCTCCATAGCAAACTGAAGGAAAACGCCGAAAAATATTGGAAGTCAATGGCACTGAACCAACTTAACATAGCTTAATTAATACTTGAATGAGGATGACCGACGTTAAATGACAGAAAATGTTACGTCTATGTGTTGGTTATGCATGGCCTAATTACCCTTAGGAAAATAGTATTTTGGGACAAAATATTACTATAGTACTATAAGACTACTATAGAAATACTAGAGCGGCTCTAGGATATTAGAGGTATTACAGAACATAACATACTTCTGTAATACCTCTATAATATTTTAAAGCTGCTATACTAGTCTTATCGTACTTCTATAGTATGTCCCAAATTACTATAGTATTCCTATAAGATTACTATAATATTTTGTCCCAAAATACTATAAGATTCCTATAGTACTTTTTCGTAAGGGTAAGCCCCCCACCGAATCGGCTTCATTAGCCTACCACTTACGGTTTGCAAAGATACAATTATAAAATTAAAGCTGCTAGCAGCGATGAAAGGGCCCTCGCACATGCACCGCCACCCGGTGGCCTCAGGAAAACAGTGAATAGTGGGCGACATGCATTTAAGCGGGTCAATATAGGAGAAATATGGCAAACTCACTTCAATGTGCCACACTTCCTTCTGCCAGCAGGTCGCGCTTCGACTATAACTGAATATTGCCATGTAGAGTCTTCATGTCAGGACTATTATCAAACGTGAAGTTTGAGGCAGATCGGACATTGTATGCCTGAGTTACAACAACTTCCTGTTTAATGGCGTAAATCACATACAGTAGCACGTATCCATGTGTTGCAAGATTTATTGTGTTTCTAGCATTTTTGGGATTTCATGGCATATTTAAAAGTGTTTCTGGGAGTGAATTATAGTATAAAGCATGCCATTTCCTGTTGCCAGCAGGTCGCGCTTCGACTATAACTGAATATTGGCATGTAGAGTCTTCAGGTCAGGACTCTTATCAAACATGTGAAGTTTGTGGCAGGTTGGACATTGTATGCCTGACTTACAACAGCTTCCTGTGTCATCGCGAAACATCAGACTTTGTCAGGCCGCCACGGACACGCCCTTCAGGGAAAACTCAAGATCTTCACAATATAACATCACCAAGGCCTTTAGATTAGACTGACCAAATATGATGTTGATCTGGTTACATCTCAAGGAGGAGTTCATCACAGCGTAAAACATGTAATTTCCTGTTGCCCACAGGTGGCGCTATGACTGTCACTGAATATTGGCATATTGATGTCTTCAGGCAAGGACTCTAATAAAACATGTGAAGTTTGGGGCAGATCGGACATTTGTATGTCCCAGTTACAACAACTTCCTGTTACATGGCAAAACATCAGATTTTGCGAGGCCGCCACGGACACGCCCTTCAGGGAAAACTCAAGATCTTCGCAATTTAACGTTGCAAAGGCCTTTAGATTAGACTAACCAAATATGATGTTGATCTGATTAAATCTCTAGGAGGAGTTCGTTAAAGTACAACATCTGGAAATGGCACATTTTGCAAGCCACTTATAGTCAGTAGGGGAGACGGGTATGGTAGTTGTAGTTGTAAAGCCACTTATAGTCAGTAGGGGAGACAGGTATGGTAATTGTAGTTGTAAAGCCACTTATAGTCAGTAGGGGAGACAGGTATGGTAGTTGTAGTTGTAAAGCCACTTATAGTCAGTAGGGGAGACAGGTATGGTAATTGTAGTTGTAAAGCCACTTATAGTCAGTAGGGGAGACGGGTATGGTAGTTGTAGTTGTAAAGCCACTTATAGTCAGTAGGGGAGACGGGTATGGTAGTTGTAGTTGTAAAGCCACTTATAGTCAGTAGGGGAGACAGGTATGGTAGTTGTAGTTGTAAAGCCACTTATAGTCAGTAGGGGAGACAGGTATGGTAATTGTAGTTGTAAAGCCACTTATAGTCAGTAGGGGAGACAGGTATGGTAGTTGTAGTTGTAAAGCCACTTATAGTCAGTAGGGGAGATGGGTATGGTAGTTGTAGTTGTAAAGCCACTTATAGTCAGTAGGGGAGACAGGTATGGTAGTTGTAGTTGTATAGCCACTTATAGTCAGTAGGGGAGACAGGTATGGTAGTTGTAGTTGTAAAGCCACTTATAGTCAGTAGGGGAGACAGGTATGGTAGTTGTAGTTGTATAGCCACTTATAGTCAGTAGGGGAGACAGGTATGGTAGTTGTAGTTGTAAAGCCACTTATAGTCAGTAGGGGAGACAGGTATGGTAGTTGTAGTTGTAAAGCCACTTATAGTCAGTAGGGGAGACGGGTATGGTAGTTGTAGTTGTAAAGCCACTTATAGTCAGTAGGGGAGACAGGTATGGTAGTTGTAGTTGTATAGCCACTTATAGTCAGTAGGGGAGACAGGTATGGTAGTTGTAGTTGTAAAGCCACTTATAGTCAGTAGGGGAGACAGGTATGGTAGTTGTAGTTGTAAAGCCACTTATAGTCAGTAGGGGAGACGGGTATGGTAGTTGTAGTTGTAAAGCCACTTATAGTCAGAAGGGGAGATGGGTATGGTAGTTGTAGTTGTATAGCCACTTATAGTCAGTAGGGGAGACGGGTATGGTAGTTGTAGTTGTAAAGCCACTTATAGTCAGTAGGGGAGACAGGTATGGTAGTTGTAGTTGTATAGCCACTTATAGTCAGTAGGGGAGACAGGTATGGTAGTTGTAGTTGTATAGCCACTTATAGTCAGTAGGGGAGACAGGTATGGTAGTTGTAGTTGTAAAGCCACTTATAGTCAGTAGGGGAGACGGGTATGGTAGTTGTAGTTGTAAAGCCACTTATAGTCAGTAGGGGAGATGGGTATGGTAGTTGTAGTTGTATAGCCACTTATAGTCAGTAGGGGAGACAGGTATGGTAGTTGTAGTTGTAAAGCCACTTATAGTCAGTAAGGGAGATGGGTATGGTAGTTGTAGTTGTAAAGCCACTTATGGTAGTTGTAGTTGTAAAGCCACTTACAGTCAGTAGGGGAGACGGGTATGGTAGTTGTAGTTGTAAAGCCACTTATAGTCAGTAGGAGAGACAGGTATGGTAGTTGTAGTTGTATAGCCACTTATAGTCAGTAGGGGAGACAGGTATGGTAGTTGTAGTTGTATAGCCACTTATAGTCAGTAGGGGAGACGGGTATGGTAGTTGTAGAGCCACTTATAGTCAGTAGGGGAGACAGGTATGGTAGTTGTAGTTGTATAGCCACTTATAGTCAGTAGGGGAGACAGGTATGGTAGTTGTAGTTGTATAGCCACTTACAGTCAGTAGGGGAGACGGGTATGGTAGTTGTAGTTGTAAAGCCACTTATAGTCAGTAGGGGAGACAGGTATGGTAGTTGTAGTTGTATAGCCACTTATAGTCAGTAGGGGAGACAGGTATGGTAGTTGTAGTTGTATAGCCACTTATAGTCAGTAGGGGAGACAGGTATGGTAGTTGTAGTTGTAAAGCCACTTATAGTCAGTAGGGGAGACGGGTATGGTAGTTGTAGTTGTAAAGCCACTTATAGTCAGTAGGGGAGATGGGTATGGTAGTTGTAGTTGTATAGCCACTTATAGTCAGTAGGGGAGACAGGTATGGTAGTTGTAGTTGTAAAGCCACTTATAGTCAGTAAGGGAGATGGGTATGGTAGTTGTAGTTGTAAAGCCACTTATGGTAGTTGTAGTTGTAAAGCCACTTATAGTCAGTAGGGGAGATGGGTATGGTAGTTGTAGTTGTATAGCCACTTATAGTCAGTAGGGGAGACGGGTATGGTAGTTGTAGTTGTATAGCCACTTATAGTCAGTAGGGGAGACAGGTATGGTAGTTGTAGTTGTATAGCCACTTATAGTCAGTAGGGGAGACGGGTATGGTAGTTGTAGTTGTAGAGCCACTTATAGTCAGTAGGGGAGACGGGTATGGTAGTTGTAGTTGTAAAGCCACTTATAGTCAGTAGGGGAGACGGGTATGGTAGTTGTAGTTGTATAGCCACTTATAGTCAGTAGGGGAGACGGGTATGGTAGTTGTAGTTGTAAAGCCACTTATAGTCAGTAGGGGAGACGGGTATGGTAGTTGTAGTTGTAAAGCCACTTATAGTCAGTAGGGGAGACAGGTATGGTAGTTGTAGTTGTATAGCCACTTATAGTCAGTAGGGGAGACAGGTATGGTAGTTGTAGTTGTAAAGCCACTTATAGTCAGTAGGGGAGATGGGTATGGTAGTTGTAGTTGTATAGCCACTTATAGTCAGTAGGGGAGACGGGTATGGTAGTTGTAGTTGTATAGCCACTTATAGTCAGTAGGGGAGACGGGTATGGTAGTTGTAGTTGTAAAGCCACTTATAGTCAGTAGGGGAGACGGGTATGGTAGTTGTAGTTGTAAAGCCACTTATAGTCAGTAGGGGAGACGGGTATGGTAGTTGTAGTTGTAGTTGTAAAGCCACTTATAGTCAGTAGGGGAGACGGGTATGGTAGTTGTAGTTGTAGTTGTAAAGCCACTTATAGTCAGTAGGGGAGACGGGTATGGTAGTTGTAGTTGTAAAGCCACTTATAGTCAGTAGGGGAGACGGGTATGGTAGTTGTAGTTGTAAAGCCACTTATAGTCAGTAGGGGAGACGGGTATGGTAGTTGTAGTTGTAAAGCCACTTATAGTCAGTAGGGGAGACAGGTATGGTAGTTGTAGTTGTATAGCCACTTATAGTCAGTAGGGGAGACGGGTATGGTAGTTGTAGAGCCACTTATAGTCAGTAGGGGAGACAGGTATGGTAGTTGTAGTTGTATAGCCACGTATAGTCAGTAGGGGAGACAGGTATGGTAGTTGTAGTTGTATAGCCACTTATAGTCAGTAGGGGAGACAGGTATGGTAGTTGTAGTTGTAGTTGTAAAGCCACTTATAGTCAGTAGGGGAGACGGGTATGGTAGTTGTAGTTGTATAGCCACTTATAGTCAGTAGGGGAGACGGGTATGGTAGTTGTAGTTGTATAGCCACTTATAGTCAGTAGGGGAGACGGGTATGGTAGTTGTAGAGCCACTTATAGTCAGTAGGGGAGACAGGTATGGTAGTTGTAGTTGTATAGCCACTTATAGTCAGTAGGGGAGACGGGTATGGTAGTTGTAGTTGTATAGCCACTTATAGTCAGTAGGGGAGACGGGTATGGTAGTTGTAGAGCCACTTATAGTCAGTAGGGGAGACAGGTATGGTAGTTGTAGTTGTATAGCCACTTATAGTCAGTAGGGGAGACGGGTATGGTAGTTGTAGTTGTATAGCCACTTATAGTCAGTAGGGGAGACGGGTATGGTAGTTGTAGTTGTATAGCCACTTATAGTCAGTAGGGGAGACGGGTATGGTAGTTGTAGTTGTAGTTGTAAAGCCACTTATAATCAGTAGGGGAGACGGGTATGGTAGTTGTAGTTGTATAGCCACTTATAGTCAGTAGGGGAGACGGGTATGGTAGTTGTAGTTGTATAGCCACTTATAGTCAATAGGGGAGACGGGTATGGTAGTTGTAGAGCCACTTATAGTCAGTAGGGGAGACAGGTATGGTAGTTGTAGTTGTAGAGCCACTTATAGTCAGTAGGGGAGACAGGTATGGTAGTTGTAGTTGTAAAGGCACTTATAGTCAGTAGGGGAGACAGGTATGGTAGTTGTAGTTGTCACATACTGGGGTAAGTTGTAACATGTAGACAAAATTCACAAAAACTAAGGGTACTCCAAGTGATATGCCACAACAACAGTTTTATTTTGCTGAGTTCACATTAATAATACAGTTCTCTGAGCTCCTGAGAGCGGCCCATTCTCTCTCTAATGTGTGTAGAAGCGTCTGCAGGCCTAGAGCTGGAGTTACACACCTGTGGCCATGAAGGGGTTGAACACCTGAACTCAGGGATGTGGAGGGGCGGCAGGCAGTATAGTGTATGTCTGGTGGATCTGTAGAAGGATGTCTCGCTGTCTTTGACAATAAATGTTAAAACATAGTGATCATAACTATCAAATGTTATGCATTCGCTCATTGTTTTTGAGCAGATTGTTTACCTGTTGCTGTAAGTCTGCCTGTTGCAACTCACTGAGTCACAGTTTTCTAAGAAAAAACTTCTGCTTTTCTGCAAGCCGAGGGAAGGACTGAGGGGCTTGTGGGAAAAATATTATAAAGACAAGCTATTTAAGGAGCTGAAGTGATTGTGATGTCATACGTCATAAGTGTAGTTCCTTCTTTTTCACACGCACAGACTCAAGTTTAATTGGGTACACACTATTCACAATACTATGGAAGCATTTCACTTGGCATGTGTAAATGCGTTTGACGTAAGAATCATTGCCACACTACAGAGAATACTCACTTTTGCATTGCTATGCCAGTGTCTTTATACAGTCTATAGCTGCGCCCAGATCAGAAAACACGGCATCCCTACACACACACACACACAACCCATCATTATGTAGGTTTGAATAAAATGTGAAGTGAAAGTGTGTGAAAGTGAATTTTGAGATGTGTCCAGGCATCACACTGCAGATAAGCAATCGCATTTGTGGTTTGATTTGAGGAAGCGAGAGTCATCATTTGTCATTGGAGATTTGACAGGGAAATGTTTTTCTGCTGAATTCAGATGTTTAGATGAGAATTAGGTCGCAGATTTCCCATCACTGATTTCTGTCTGTCAGTCAGCATTGCATTATTCAATTCATGTTCTGTACATAGATGACAGTGATTTTGCATCAAGATTCCTGTCAAACCACCACCGTCCCATACTCTATCCCAGCTCTATCCCAGACTCTATCCCAGCTCTATCCCAGCTCTATCGCAGCTCTATCCCAGCTCTATCCCATACTCTATCCCAGCTCTATCGCAGCTCTATCCCAGCTCTATCCCAGCTCTATCCCATACTCTATCCCAGCTCTATCCCATACTCTATCCCAGCTCTATCCCAGCTCTATTCCATACTCTATCCCAGCTCTATCCCATACTCTATCCCAGCTCTATCCCATACTCTATCCCAGCTCTATCCCAGCTCTATCCCATACTCTATCCCAGCTCTATCCCATACTCTATCCCAGCTCTATCCCAGCTCTATTCCATACTCTATCCCGGCTCTATCGCAGCTCTATCCCAGCTCTATCCCAGCTCTATCCCATTCTCTATCCCAGCTCTATCCCAGCTCTGTCCCATACTCTATCCCAGCTCTATCCCAGCTCTGTCACAGCTCTATCCCAGCTCTATCCCAGCTCTTTCCCATACTCTATCCCGGCTCTATCCCAGCTCTATCTCAGCTCTATCCCAGCTCTGTCCCAGCTCTGTCCCAGCTCTGTCCCAGCTCTATCCCAGCTCTATCTCAGCTCTATCCCAGCTCTATCCCAGCTCTATCCCAGCTATATCCCAGCTCTATTCCATACTCTATCCCGGCTCTATAGCAGCTCTATCCCAGCTCTATCCCAGCTCTATCCCAGCTCTATCCCATACTCTATCCCAGCTCTATCCCAGCTCTGTCCCATACTCTATCCCAGCTTTATCCCAGCTCTGTCACAGCTCTATCCCAGCTCTATCTCAGCTCTATCCCAGCTCTATCCCAGCTCTATCCCAGCTCTATCCCAGCTCTTTCCCATACTCTATCCCAGCTCTATCCCAGCTCTATCCCAGCTCTATCCCAGCTCTGTCACAGCTCTATCCTAGCTCTATCCCAGCTCTTTCCCATACTCTATCCCAGCTCTATCCCAGCTCTATCTCAGCTCTATCCCAGCTCTATCCCAGCTCTGTCACAGCTCTATCCCAGCTCTATCCCAGCTCTGTCACAGCTCTATCCTAGCTCTATCCCAGCTCTATCCCAGCTCTATCCCAGCTCTATCCCAGCTCTTTCCCATACTCTATCCCATACTCTATCCCAGCTCTATCCCAGCTCTTTCCAATACTCTATCCCAGCTCTATCCCAGCTCTATCCCAGCTATATCCCAGCTCTTTCCCATACTCTATCCATACTCTATCCCAGCTCTATCCCAGCTCTTTCCAATACTCTATCCCAGCTCTATCCCAGCTCTATCCCAGCTATATCCCAGCTCTTTCCCATACTCTATCCCATACTCTATCCCAGCTCTATCCCAGCTCTTTCCAATACTCTATCCCAGCTCTATCCCAGCTCTATCCCAGCTCTATCCCAGCTCTTTCCAATACTCTATCCCAGCTCTATCCCAGCTCTTTCCAATACTCTATCCCAGCTCTATCCCAGCTCTATCCCAGCTCTTTCCAATACTCTATCCCATACTCTATCCCAGCTCTATCCCAGCTCTATCCCATACTCTATCCCGTCTTACAGTTTTGCTTCTCAAAATTTCTCTTGTTTTAAATTTAGTAATTGACCTCATGTAAAACTTCCTTTTCTGTCATTCACCATAGAAATGCACACATTTTGGGTGAATAGGGTTTTATTTTTACTTTTAAAAAGGTCAGTAAGGGGTCTTTTCTATTCAACAAAGAAACTTGAAAAAATGCACAATGGTTTCCAAAAATATCAAGTTTCAAGATCAGCTGCTGCTGCATAAAGAGGCAGGTGGAGCTGGGGAGGTGGAGGGATTGGAGCCAATCAGATTGTGCCACGCAATAATGATGTGATTGCATGTAACGGACCGATCAGTCTCCGCCCTCTAGAGTTTCATGACTGAACTAGATATATAATAAGGACAGAGGCTATTTACACTAACTCCGCCCACTGACGTCTGATTGGGCCAGACAAAATTACTGGATTGTCAACTTAGTGTTAATAGGAGCTATCGATTTACACTAAGTGTAAATAGCCACTGCCAATTATTAGAAATTGAATAACTAACCTACACAGCAGCACACATACACACACACACACACACACACACACACACACACACATACACACATGGATGCGCAGCAGCACACACACACATTTAAATATTAAAATAAAAGGATTCCTCTCTGGAGAAGTGTTCAGTCTCTCCTCATGTCAATAGTGAATCCTCTCATGGTGCAGCACAACTGGCTTTTAAAGGGAAAGGGAGAT
Source organism: Gobio occitaniae (assembly GCA_033150135.1). Classification (NCBI taxonomy): domain Eukaryota; kingdom Metazoa; phylum Chordata; class Actinopteri; order Cypriniformes; family Gobionidae; genus Gobio; species Gobio occitaniae. The sequence goes on from JARQWZ010005703.1 coordinate 68,831, forward strand.
GAGGCTCTGATTGGTTTATTGCACGTTCCGCCCAAAACACACCCAAGACTCGAGAGACGAGGGACGAGGGACGACCCTTTTGGACCATGAGCCGGGAGTGTTAACCTTTTTTTCCGTGGTTAAACTAGCAAAAGTGGATTCGGAATGTTATAGATCAGGGGTTTTCAAACTTTATGATGCCAAGGACCCCCAAATATGATGAACCTTTATGAGGGACCCCCTTCCTAAAATCCATCTATCTTTATGTACGAAAAAAACATTTAAACTGTTAGATAAATAGTAAGTGTGACATTATAAATACAACATATTGTTTCCCAACTTAAATTGGCTATTAATGTTGGATGTATAAACCCGAAGAAGAACATTTTCAATTCAAAATGATTTGTATTAGCACCTTTCGCAATAAATATAAAGTGTCTTACAACCCCAGTGAGCGAGATAAAGGGGTCTATAGTGAGAAAACTCTCTGGAAAGATACAAAGCAAACGTAAACATTTCTGGAATGTATACGGCAAGAAAGGAGAGAAACATTTAGAAATGAAACCATTAGAACATTCGGTAGACTTTATCCATTTTTGCTTTGTCTTTTTATTCTCTGAAATTTTCTGGGGACCCCTTAGAGCCTTCTGGAAGACCCCAGTTTGAAAACCCCTGTAATAGATTATGGCCAGGGACAAAACCAGCCCGCGCAGTCGCAGTTTAGGAAATACACCATGGCCAATGAGTGATGTGGATGTTGTCATGTGACTGCATTTTGGTTCGTTTCAACTGGTTCGGACCAAAGCAATCAGTGTGGTGTGAAAAGGAACCAGAAAAGATGAAAAATGCCACAATGTATAGTTGTTTGCCCTTGGGTCGGACCAAATGAACCGAACTAGAGATGTGAGAGGGAGAGAACATTTTTCTGTGCACATAAATATATCCTTATTTATACTATGCAACTTCAAATTATTATTAATGCAACCCAGTGACCATACCAAATATCTTCATATTCTGTTGGTGACATAGGACTATTAAGAGGAGCATCAAACGATACAGCCACCCAATATATATATATATATATATATATATATATATATATATATATATATATATATATA